>CCAG010017076.1:0-74039 GCA_001077435.1 Glossina morsitans morsitans | reverse complement strand
ATATCTTTTCAATAAAGTCCTTAGAAGTAAACATGGGTTAATGTGCATACGATACACGATAAAAATAAAGATAAAGTTAATTAAGTTTTACGGCGAGTATTCACACTTTGGATAAATTTGCTAGACGGTTAACACGGTTTACTATTAGGCTTAGTTTTATTATTCTGTCAACAGGATCATTTGTTTTGATTGAAGTAAATGTATAAGAGAACTCTTTATATAGGCGCCCTAGTGCTTTGAAATAATTTATGGTTTATTTTCAAATTGTTAATTTATGTTTAGTGCATGATAAAGTCAGTTGAGAGAAAAAAAACGGGAAAAAGATTTGACAAAATAAATTCTTTTTTTAAGCACAAAAACAAAACACAACTCAGAGATTTCGATTTCAAGAAATTCACAAAAATAATTTATTTAATTGAAGAATACGCAAAACAATGAATAACAACATCTTGAAGAAGCGCACGTGCATATAGGTTCAGTAACATACATTAAGAGCCTTTTTGTAAGAACAACCAGGAAGACACCACTAGCCAAATAACCGGAAAACTGAGATTGCCATCTTTAAGCGCGTTTGTATTATTCTGGCGCTTAATAAAAAATTTGTAAACTACGAAAAAAATGACACATTTGTGTTTTATCCTTAAACATTAAATATACAAAATAAAATATTTCGCTAGCAATATTTGCGCTAAAAAATTATTGAGTACTACCAGAGAGAACGAATTAACAAGATGGTGCAAAATATTGTTCAAAATACAAACTAGGAGAAAGCTTCCAAAGCAGAAGCACCTACAATTCTAAGTTCTTAAGTAATATGCGCTATGGTATGACTATAAGCATGTATGTAGTAAAAAAGACTTAACTGGAGGTATTTATGCAGTAAATATAATTTTTTTTTTCGTTTCATCTTTTATTTTGAAGGAATTAACAAATCTATGTTCGCGAAATTTTTTGACAAATTTCAACGAAAATTTTCGCACGAACTGCCTGTAAAATCTCGCTTAACACTTAAGATACCTGCACATATATAACCTGAAAAGTACCTCTGTGTTTTTTTATTTTGCTTGCTTCGTTGTAAACATTTCCGATGTATCTGCTTCATGATCACAATCACTATTAAAGCCGCTTTCTTTTACATACTTCCTGACTCCTTAATTGCTTATCTGCTGCCGCCTACGTCCACTCGTCACATGCAGAGTCTCTTTTATTCCTTTTCACCAATCCCTATCCCAATCGAGATACATATCATCGTACTCTTTACGGTTCAAACTTGCCTTGTCGAATTGTGTTCGAGCAATCTTCATGGAATATAATCTTGCAATGAGATACTTTATTTCATCGACTAACGCACGTTCGTTGTTTCCTAACGAAAATTGCAATTTTTCGAAAACATTTTTCAAGCTATTCTGGTTTAATTTTCCGGGCAAAATAAAAATTGCCTCTCATTGAGACTCGTTGAAATTTTTTCACTCCGCTTTTATCTTTAACAATGGGAACTTTCAAATACCCCTGTGCTTCCAACAGTTCTGATTTCGTTTTAGCTAGTGGTTGGCGAGAAATCTCCCGAACAGCTTTGTGGTTTAATTTTAAAACATTTAATTCGTCAAAAATATTATTCGTTTTTTCGAGAAAATCCTTGACAGAACTTTTGAAATGGTACTAATATGCAGTGCAGCAGAATAATATGAAAATAGTTATTGCGAAACTAATTTCTGACAACATTATGGAGACGATGACTTCAGCGAGCATAGACATCATTTACTTCAATTTACATTAAGAGTGCTATTGTACAAATGTTCGAAAATCCTGAAGCCACAGCATGCCTATTTAGAGTATACTAACCAGAAAAATAAAAAATACTTCAAATTACATAAGCTAGAATAATTAAATAAAATATATCAAATATATATGTGTAAGCAAATAAAATTAATAAATATTTAAATAAAATAAGATAAAGATAAATATGATAAGCTCCAGCATAACTTTTTTCATTAATAAAAAATTACTTCATATTTGTTGATATGAACATTTTCATTGTATTTGTCAAAGCATTTGGCGAACATAGAATTTAAAACTCTTCAATTCTTTAAAATAAACAATGAAAAGAAAAAACATTATATTTTCTATATACATGAATACCTCCAGTTAGGTTTTCTTTCGTATATACACACTTATATACATACCATAGCCCACATTTACTTAAAAACACAGAAAACGCGACGTCTTGTCAAGAATATATTAACAGACTCTTTGCCCATTCAAATCATGGGACTGAAAAAGAAAGGATACGTATGGCTGCTCATTAATAGCGTTACCACTGTTATTGATAACATACGCACAAAAGCCCCGCAAGAATCTCCTAATCTTAAATGTTGGAACCTCTATTTATTTTGTCGTCCTGATAATAAATAAAGGTTTTAGAGAGAGTAAGAGAGAACAAAAAACTAAAACAAACACAATTGCTGATATTTGCGCCCTATATAGTTGTAACACTCCAATATGAACATGTGTGTGCTATGGTAGAATGCTTTGACAAAAATTTTGTGTACGGTTGTGCCTGAGTTTGCTTAATGAATTATATGCGCGAAGATAAGAAGTAGAATACTTAATTTCGGATTATTTGCGTTTGAACATTCAATTTTAGTATTTTTTTGCAAAGTTTTCTTTACAAGTAGACTTAACGTATTGTCTTTAATTTGTCACTACTTTTCTACGTATCTCTCTATTTATTAATACAAAATTATTATTGTAATTATTTTTCCTAGTGTCTACTATAGGTATTTTTCCTCTAAATTGAGCGATTGATTGCAATTTTCCGCACCACCTCTGAGGTATTGCACTAAGTGCGTTAGCATTTATATTAAATAGCTGCTTCCCTGAAAATATATCAGGCTTATGTGCTATTAATGATTGTTATTATTAACTCAATGTTAAAATAAATATTAAATTAGCGTTACTCTAATAACGATTGTTAATCAAACACACTGAATAAAAAAATCTTAACAGAACAAAATATATATATTTTTTTAATTGTACATTAGAAATACGTTATATACATGATATTCACATAAAATTCACGTAACTATTTTTATAATCGATAACCAATATAATAATCTAACATAATAACTACTGCAATAGAATGCGTAAGAAACAATATATAAGTGTAATAACGATAAAAAAGGTATAAAATAAAACATATATTATTATTAATATACTATAATATATCTTTTACATTTTTCGTCGGCAAACAACCTGTCTGATTAAAAATTTTACATTCTTAAGAAGCAACACTTCAATCAAACTATCTAAATAATTAAAGCGGAGCTTTATGCAGTCATCGTCCGTCACAAAACAGGGGCAGTCTTTTTCCGTTCGTCTTTTATCGATCAAACAAAGCCTTAAAGTAATCCATTTGAGCCTAACACATCTCAAACCATCCGTCTGTAAGATAGAAGAGGCGTTCAGCACTTCACTTCTGAGTACTTCTAGCTTTTATAAACGAGCCAAGTCACCTTCCACCTTCTCACAAATTCTAAACACCTTTTGTTTTTTGACTTTCTCATCGCATGTTCATATATCAATCCTCACAAATATCGTTGCATCTGAATCTCAGTTAAACTGGTTTCCATAATTTTTAATTTCTCATTAGCTATCAAATTTCTAGTTTCTGTTCATCTGCCATATCTTCTAACGTATTCTACAACTCTAAACCAAAGTCAGTCGCCCAATTCAGCATTCCGTCTTTGTCTTCCTCACAATTGCTCGTCTTACACTCAAATTCATAACTAAGAATTTTCATTGATATAAGGCGAGCTGTCAAATATTTGGTTTCATGCTGAGAAGAATTTGTATTTTTGGGGATGGATGCTCTTAATCTAGAAAAGAAATTTTCCAGGGCATCCCGGTTCAAGTTACCTGTCAGAAAAGATGCAGATCGTTACAGTCCGTAAAAAGGTCTTAAACCAAACAAACCATCGCCTTTATTGTTTGCTTAAGACCGGTGATCCAATTTTGGGTAATTTTTTTTCTTGCTGGTATCGTCTAAGCGAGCAAAATAACCCAACATTCTATTGATTTTATCTCCTTTGTCTTTATATGCTGAGCGTTTGAGAGCGTTTGTGTCCTGGCAGTTTTTGCGTCGGAGTCGTCAAAGATGTCGTTAAACTTCTTGACGAACTTCTAATCTGGATTGGGCATTTTGGCTTTTAAACAAATTATTTTGAACGTAATACTTAACGGCTGTTGTCATAGAATTGCTCAGCGTTTGGCCGGCCCCAGACATGAGCAATTTTTTTGAATGACTGCAGATAAACATGCTTATCCATTATTTTCGGACGTATGCGAACGCGATCACTTCTAATTTCCATTTGGTAAACTTCTTTCAAATCATCGGCAGAAGCTTCGCCGTCTAACTCGATAAAATTGTATTAAATTGGATATAATTATATATAATAAAATTGTATAATAAAATTGTATATAATTGGAAATATAAATTCAGGTGAAATTTTTTCATGGGAATTTCCAATGTGCACATAGACATATTGAAAGCTGCATATTAAACAGTAGCATTTGAATTAGATAATATAGAAATGCATATGATATATACCAGTTTCAATCACGACAAACTATATCCATATGATGGCGTAGTTGGTATAGGCGTCGTGATTAAAGTGCGCATTTTAGTGGAAGGCGATGGGTTCGATTTCGTGCGGGTTTGTGTCCAATCTATTTTTGTTTAAATGATGTTTTGGGCGAAGTCGAATATTGATGGAAATGTAGAAATTATAATAAAAACTTTTTCTGAATAACAATAATAAGAAAAATAGGTATAGTAGAAATAGTAGAAATTAGGGAGAATAATTATAACACCAATTTTTGGCAATTAATAGATGTACATATATAGAAAAATAATAGTAATTCACCAAAGAGAAAGCCAATTGGAATATAAAAAATACTCAAGTCAAAATACCAAAACTTAGATGGCAAAACACAGAAAAATCAAAAATTGAAGTTTCTATTCCTTAAGCGCATACATATAACCGCACGCAAATATTTCAATATTTATTTCAAAGATTTCTAATAAGTCCTTGAAATAATGTGTTTTCCCTTTGTGTTGGAAAAGTGGTTATCTTATTCCAGTTCATAAATGTGAAAATAGGCGAGAACTACAGAAAAATCGCCAAGTTAGGTGTTTAACCTAAATTGTTTCAATTGTTACCCAGCATTTAGATTTTGCTATCCACTCTTACGAATCTCTTAGAGTTTACTTCGCATGTTTATAGGGCTTTTTCTAGTGGTTCTCGCACGGGTCTCATTGAGTAATTTTAATAAAGCGTTTGACTTAGTTAACCCTAATCTAATGGTCTTCATACTTTAGGCCTCTGGCTTCCCTTTTTACTTATTCAAATAGATAAGCTCTTATCTGCTTAAAAGATCATTCAAGTTTCTGTTTAACTTCATCACCTCGGTCTGGCGTTCATCAAGGCAGCTATTTACGCCTTTTATTTATTGTTTCCATTTATGGTCTCTCCTTTGTGATGAAATCCAGCCAGGCTTTATTGTACGAAACTGTGGGGAGCGAATCTATGGGATGATTGGTTCACCCATAGATGTGCCGAAACCTTCACCTCTTCGTGGTACTCCATATAAAACATTGACTGCTGCATTATGACTGTCTTACTTGAGATTCGCACAGTCAATGGCAAAGAAAGGTTTAAGGCTTACTATCTATAACCTGGCAACAGGTTTTTCTCTTTGGAAGCGGAAGGGGTCTAATCGGAAGGGGCTGCTTTTCTAAATTGAAAAGGCGCATTTCTTTCCCTATTTGGTTCTCTTGGTGGAGATCATCTAATGATGATGGCCAGCGAAATCAAGTGGGCTGGGGCACAGCTGGGTGTGCATGCTGTGCGATGACAACCTTGGAAGCATTATTTTCCTTGAGAACGGAGATTGAAGGATCGGCCTTCCGGGACGTGTGGATAGTCCAAAAGCAAGCGCTATATGCGTACAGTATGAGGTCACCCAAAACTGTATAGCTTGGTGTAAGTTCTTGCTCGAACGATAAACCAAGAAGTTAAAGAGTGTCCACGGGGGTCAGGTTGCCCAAAGTAGGATTGCTTCGACAGGAAGATGCACACTACCCATCGGAATGCCGGACGAATGATTTCTTGCCTGACTGCTGTGTACGGCGCTTTGGGGAGTATTCGTGGTGGCTGTGGTTGCACCAAAGTTTCGCGGGGAGCTTTCTAAGAAGTGCTTAGATAGGCCTCGACGTAAACCACTAAAAGAGAATTCGCCCACACCCATTTTCTATTGCGGTACTTCAGGTTAGCGAGGCCCCCTTCAATGGGGATTGTCTTTCTCCCTGAGGGGTCCTCAATCAACTGAATTCGATTACCAATGGTTGTAGAGAACCCGTCTGATTAAGGCATATGCCAGGTGCAGAGATATAGATGTGTACGCCTAATTTTAAGCTCTACGGGGGTCAGGAGCGCGCTCACGATGCATTTGACGGAATTTCAATAAATGCGCCATTAAAGTACGCTGGAAGGTGCATAGACATAACATAGATATACTGCAATTCGCTTCTGTGGAAACCAGGTTGAGTGCACACACCTAGGTGAAAGCATGGCAAACCCCTTTTGAACGCAGCAGTCAATTAATGTGCGAGCTCTCATTGCTCGGGTACGGCCCTTCAGGGAGTATTCGTGGTGATTGTGGTTTCTATCATTCCAAAGCGGAATAACCCAGGTAAGGGTAGGCCTCAACCACTCACCAAAGTGGGTTTACTAAGCCATATATAATAAACATTCTGGACTCCAGTGTAGTTTAGGCCCCTAGCTTATAAGGATTGTGTAACTCTCTAGGGGGGCGCGGTTACGCTAAATTAACCTGTGTGTCATCGGGCACCGTAGGGCTAAGCCACCAAGGAGGAATCTACGTTAAACCCCCTGTATCACATCTGTACGCTGACGATGTTAAACTGTTTTCTACCTTCTTCTTGGAATCGCAACCGTTGTGCGGTCTCCTCCTTAGAGACGTTATGTATATTCAATAGAATCTGTTCAAAGGTAATTCTTTTTGTTTGCCCTTAAGAATTTGGTTTGGAAGCATCTTGTCTGTTAGCCTTGCTATCACTTAAGAAACGTAGATTTATTCTTGGTGATTCCTTCTTTACTTAGTTAATAAATGATATTATCGATTCGCCCACATTACCTGGTGAGATAAACTTTAATGACCCTAATCGCTTTTCTATGAACTTTATCTTTATTAAGGTTCGTCAATGTAAATATAATTACGAGCTTTCCAATCCGTTCAAGTTCGTTTGCAGAAGCCTAAATGATATCTATCACTTAATATCAATATCGGACCGTTTAAAGTCAATCAAAACTACTTCTATACCCACCACAGTAGGATGGGGGTATAATCTTTGTGTTTTTTTTTCCATAACATATGTAACACCCAGAATGAAACTTTGGAGACCTTATAAAGTATATATGTTCTTGTTCTTCTCGTTCTTGTAAATTGTAAACTAGTAAGTTCAATTACTTTCTGCTTGTAAGTTAAGGAAAATTTTGTCTTACTTTCTCATAAAATTCTATTTGGTTTTCTAGTCGCACACTTATCATATTTTTAATTTGTCGACTTGTCTACCAAATTGCGCTATTGCAGATTTGCATAGTTTGCCAAATATTAAGATATCGATATTTAAATTCTGACTACTAAAAAACTTTGTTTTTCTTGTTGTCACACTCCGTGCGAAACTTCTGATACAGCGCCACTCAGATTAAAAATACTAAATTATTGTTGCCAAATACAAGAACGGTACGTAAGATAGTTTCATGAAAATGAAAGAAAATGTAGTAGGCGGTTTGAAAAAATAAGGTGATGCGAGCAATATGCATTTCAAAAAGTACCACAAATCGTAAAACTAATAGACTTTTTCGAGTGGTAGTAATAAAACGAAATCCAAAGGCAAAAGGCGAAAAACTAGTACAAATTATAATTTTTACAAAGGTAAAAGAAAATTTTACAAAAAAAATTGTTAACTAAAAAAGAAGAAAGAAATAAATAAAAATTTCTAATATTATAAAACTTAAAAGAAGAACTATGTAACAAAATTAGCACAATTTTGTTTCATTCGAAAGGTGTAATAGCAACCGGAATTAGAAGCATATAGTCACCATAGAGCAACAACCTACGATGTCTCCTCTAATCTTGGAATAACACCAACGATTGTCGACCGCAGTTTCTCCCGCATAAATTAAACCGGCGATAGAAAAAAAAGGCTCATTTTGATTAGAAACGACTTGTTTATATGATCTGCTATCGGAATTTATCCAATCTGATCAAAATATTATATTTAATGGCTTCACTTCGGGATTTCTTGATATAGTGTCTTTTAAGCGCACTCCTAAAACCGTGGTAAGACAACATTTAGTTTTTCCAATAACGAAAGCAACATAAACGCTATCTGGACAAATTATTCTCCAATAAGTTATAGTTGAGAAGACAGCTTCACTAGCAACGACGAAGATGTTTAGTTCCACTTTGAGTGTATTGCTTGTGAATTGGTCGTGATAACATCCTGGAGCACGAATTTGTTTTACATCTTGCCACTTTTTGTACCAAGCATGCCAGAAGCCGTATCAATTTCCAGGGATCGCAGTTTTCCAAACTATTTTAGATCTCTATAATTCTTGTATCCTCAAATATGGACACCGTTGGAATCAAAAACTCCCGTTTAATCGAGTGACGGTTTCCGTCTGAAACTGATTTTGAAGCATTCCTGAAGTTTAATTTGAAACGGAAGTCATCTGTTAGTGACAACCAGAGCATTCTTAAGATTTTTTCCTAACGCTTTCATTCGTGGAATGGATAATTGTGTAATCGGGTTGCATCCTGCTTCTTTTTGTATACTTATAACAAGCATGGCTACTGCAATTGCTTCGTTTTCTGTTTCAAAACTATAATCGTCGGAATAATGACAATCGCGTATGACTTTCACCGCATCTGAGTGTTCATCTTTAAACCATTTTGCGTTAATATTGTTGATCTATTAGAACTTTCAAATGATTTGGATTTTTCTATACTTCTCCACAAGAATTTCTTCGCATCTTTGTCCTCTTTACCTATTGCTACGCGATGAAACTCTGCACAAATATCGGCATACATTTCCATCTTAGCGTCGGGGAATCACATTAATACTGAGAAACACGGCTTGGCGACTTAGTCCTGTAATTAATTACGCACTTAAGGAAATGTCGTTGATTGATGCAGTGACATCGAAAACTAAGCAGGGTTTCTTTGTTTTATTGACATTTTCAACAACGAAATGAGAAGATACCAAACTCGGCCTCCGGTTATGTTAACTTCTCAGTTTGTAATTTCCTGGCATAGCCTTTTCCTAAATTTTCGTTTATGTTATGTTGATACCAATCACGCATTCCAAACGATTTAGTACCATTGAGTAGTAGTAGTAGTAGTACCATTGATTCTCAAATTCGTGTTCCTTCCAAAAAAGGTGAGTTTCAAATCGGAAATTTAGCTTGTTTGTTGTTTCTTTCAATACTTTCTCAGCTATATCACTGTCAGACTAAACGGGCTCTAATGGTTTTGTACCAAAATTCTCAATTTACAATTAGACAGAATTTGCTGCATATCTACCAAATCACCGACGTCTATTCGGCATATCAACGCTTCTGAATGCTTCACTTAAACCAAATAGAAAGAAGCCTAAATTTATTTCGTGAACAGAGAAATTTTTTTCTAATTTATGAACTTTTAATTGCCGCGTTTGTCTTGTGTGAGGCATTCTAGTTAGAATTTGCAGCAATGCATTTGTGTAGTCGTCCACCTTAATATTGTTCACTGCAGAAAAGTTTATCTCTAAGCTTATTTACTTACTTATAAGGTTTGCAGCGGTATTTGTAAGTTTTTAGTACTTTGGACATTCTTCATTTGGAAGTCTCTGGTTTATGTATTGCGCTTATCTCCAAATTTACAAGTTTCAATTTTTCCTTAGATGTTTTATCTCCAATCCATCTAAGGCATAGCTGATCAACACGGCCACATAAATCGATAAGTGGTATAATTTTGCAATGTGCTTTTGGACCCCTAGATTTGCGGAAAATTTCCTAGAACTCTTTACTTAACATTCTTACTTCGATCGTCGGGTTTTAAGTTTCGACATTTTTTTAATACTAACTTATTTTCATAAGAATTTACAATAAAGTCTTAAATTAGAAGTTATGTAATCGCTACTTGTTGCCTATAACACGAGGTAGAACAAAAACGAGTTTAAAAGAGAATTTGGAATAAGTAAAATCTATCAAACATCACACATTATTTTATACATTCTACGCCCTGGCCCCTGGTTTCTATTAGAGATACAGGAGTTGCACAGGTCTCTTTAAGACTTGTTGATTTTGTAGTCAGACGTCACAGTCTGTTACGCGGCTATCTTTGCCTTGGTACCTTTGTTTGCCCACCCCTAACCGCCAAAATAATCTTGGCTTGTTGTCTGCATGAAGTAACACGACGTCCTCAACCTTGACGATCTTAAATGGACCGTTTGTGTTATGACGTATGGATTTCACCTGACGGAAATATTTGTTACGCTAATGCTTTAAGTAATTTTTAATCAAGAATTATTGTTAAGACCACGGTTGCGTTAAAGCTTTCAAACCGTTATAATCGCTGGAAACATATGTAATTGGTCGGACATTCACAATACTTTCGATTTCCGCTAATAGTGTTGTTAGGTCATTTGCAGAAAACTTTAGTTTTCCAATAACCGCCTTTAAACAATTTTTTGCACTTCTCACATGCACTTCCCACCATGCTATTCGTTTCAATTTCTACGTAATATTTTGGTTAGTCGCCATATTTTGTATTTATCTATATGTTAACAACTGTTCAAGTCTTCTAACTTATAAGTTTACTCTTTTAAACTTTTTTGCATACTCTGAAATAATTACAGCTGGTACACCTCTTCGAGCAATGAATTTCTTCAAAGCACTCATACAACTTTTCGTATTCATGTCCCCAGCTAATTCTAAATGAACAGCTCGTTTGGCTGCACAAGTAAAGAGCATAATTTACACTTTTTTTCACCTTTACTATCTTCAGTTGCTATATAAAGAGAACCAGCAAAGTCAACGCCTGAACTTTCGAAAGGTCTGCTAGTAGCTACACGTTTGCTAGATGATACAGTCCATAATTCCATTGCACTCTTTCTTTGAAAACGCAACTACACAACGCAACCCTTGAGAATTCGCCTTATCAATTGTCGCGCCTGTACAATCCAGTATTTGGCTCGAATGGATGGCTGACTGCTGAAGTACCGAAATGTTTTACTAGAGGCGTCCAATGCTATATGCTGACTCAAGTACTATTTTTTCGGTAAAGTAATTGAATTTCTTATGTCGGTGCAAAATTCACCTTCAAGTAGACTGCAATTAGCTGTTAACAAACCCTCATTAATTGCGAGGTTTAATGATGACAATTTTGGTAGTTTTTTATATTTCTCCAAAACGTTTATTTCTTCGCTTTAGTATTGCATTTGTTCAATTAGGTAAATTTTTGCTTTTTGTAACTACATTCATTGTAAGATTTTCATGATTGTTTTCTCATCTACATTCGCGGTGTAGTTTCGTACTATAGAAACTGATGCGATCTCGATCTTCGTCCGCTCTTGCAGTTTGCAAAAAAGCTTAAAAGGATAATCAACAAATTGGCCAACAAATTAGCTACTGATTAAATTGTTGTTAATTAGAGAAGTATGTCCTATTTCGCTTGAAGGGGCAACGAAGACCATACGTATTTTAGTAGTTGCTTTATCGTCTTTATAAACCGGTTTATGCGGCATACAATCAATTAATTGCTTATTTACGTCAATATTAACCCTTTCTACTAAACTTTCATTTACTAAATGCCGAATTTCGCTGTCATACTCTAAAAGTTTCTCACCGTTCTTTATTAATTTATTTGTTAAATTATTAATATTACTGCAATAGCTTTATTTTCGTGGAAACTTTCGCGAATATTTCTTGCACTGTAATTCCACAATGTAGGGACCGTTCACAAATTTTATTTGATGCATGGTTTTGTCATATATATCATTATTATGCTTATACCAATTGATTCTAATTCCCAGAAATTAGATATATCTAATATTTCGTGGTTATTACAGTTTTCGGTGATGTTTAACATATACTGCGTTTTATTATATCCACAACAGTCTTGAGTAGTCTAACCAAAAATTGTTTTTACAGCAATCAATTCATCATCAATCTTTATGGTTTCGTTGGTGTAAAACTTCCAACACGAGTTCTGCCCCATAAGCAAATTAATGCCGTTTACTGCATTTTTGGTAACAATTGTTGTTGGACATGCAAGATTATCATCACAGATCGATTCAACTACTATTGCATTTATTTTTATCCTTCTCTTCTCATATTGAGTTTGAAAACTATTTTTATTATTTCATATTCGCTCGCTTTATTTTCATTATTTCCAAATGCCACAATATTTAATTTTTCTACGCAATGTAATTTAAAATTTAAAATCCTTTTTAATTTTTCTGTTATATAAGTTCGCTACCTACCATTGTCCATTATTATTCTTGAAAACACTTGGTCGTGGTTGTTAAAATAGCGAAAATCATCGCCGTTTGTAAAATATTCTTTGATCTGTGTTCTCACCAAGATTTAAGGTTGTGGCTGTTGCACTGGAAGCTTGATTACGGCTCCCAGTCGATGTCACTAATTGTGTTGTTGATGCTTATTTTTCGCCGTTCTGCTGTAACTCACCACTCTTTTTTTTCTTTTGCATACTATTTTTTTTTCTTATACATTTTAATAGAATTGACTTTACCATTGGAAACTATCTCATTGTATAGGTGGCGTTCGGTTATTGGAATTTACTGGTTTTAAACTTATTAATTTTTGCACAAATTTTTCGATAATTTGCTCCGTACTCCAACAAACAATTTCATGGCTTTATCACAACAGTTTTCCGTAGCCTGCTGCTGGCGTAACCAATTTTCAAAATTAACAACAAACTTTTTTAATTGGAATTGTTTCAGTTCAATTATTTTCTTTTTGCACTGTTATTACATATCGCTGTGCATCCCTTCTAGCTGTGGTTGTTTCGCTGGCTTGTTTAAAATGTATGTGTAAAATATTTTCTAGCTACGCTACAATAGTGATGACTTTGTCATCGTACTCAATGACTGCATCATATTCCTTCAATCTTTTGCTTTTATTTGCGATTTCATAGCCTCATCAGCTTCCCTTAGATTAGAATGCGCATTGCGTAACCTTTAAAGATATGTAGAAATTTTTGCTCCACTCCGAATGGATGGCCCACTTCACGGCACCCTATTGCTTCAAATGTTTTCAAATAATCCGAAATTGAGTTACATAATTTTGTAATTTACGTACGTCACGTAGCACGAAATACCGCATCCATTTTTTTGAAATTTGTTAAACCGTTTTTGTAAATTTTTTCTTCTCAATTTGTAATATTTTCACTCGCTTAATTTAAATTGTCATTGTTTTTTTGCCATTTTTCCGCTCGCTTAATTAATTATCGACTATCCCGGATTTCGGCACCAATTAGAAAGTTTCTTAATATTCCTTACTTAAGGCTTTTAACTCCGGTCGTCGGCTTTTACGCTTCGCTATTTTTTCGATACTAACTAATTATTTTAATATTAATTTACAATAAAGTCTTAAGCTAGATGTCAAGTAATCGCTACTTGTTGCGTATACCATGTTGTCTCTCAAACAAAAACAAGTTTAAAGGAGGCTATGGAATGATTAAAATGTGTGGAATTTTATATATATGATAAAAATTGCAATGATTGCATGGCGGCTGGTTGTCGTATGCTTCTATGCAGCTCACAGAATTTTGAGAAGACATGGGGAAAGCGAAGGAGCGCAAACTAACCTGCGGTGTTGGTAATAAACCTGTAGCGAAACCGTCTAGAGCTAAATCAGAATCTTCCTTCCTTCTCTGAAAGCGTAAAGCCCCTTGAAGCTTTGGTATTGCGCCCGCTATATTTAAACTTGCTTTATCATTGTCTCGTTTTCTTCTGACAACGCCACTTTTTATTTTTGGCGCTTACTAGCACTTGTCGTTATTCCTTGTTCTTACCGGAAAATATTAATGAAGGTGCCGGTGACAGCCACACTAAGTAAGTTAATGAAGCATATGACAGACAATAATGATAAGATAGTGGCGGCTACGAATAAGACGGCAGTCGCGATGAACTTTTTAACACAATTTTAAGAATAATAAAGGATGGCGGTGTCAATAAATGGTAGTAAAAGGATTAATATGGCGGCTGCGAAAAAATCGTAAGAAATGGCGGCGGTGAAAGAATATTAAACGATATTGTTGCGGCAGCAACTTAAATAAATGATGTCTATGCAAGCGGCGGTAGAAAAAGATCATGATGTAGGGAGCGGTTTTATTACCTAAAAATTAAATTTACAAAATTAATTTATACAAAGTACAATTAAAATACGTCTTCGATTGCTAACTCAGGCAATGAACCAATATTGGTGTATGGAAATGCTTTGTAAGATGTGGTTATATTCTGTAATATCTGTTACAAATACAGCCCTGTAGATGGTCGAGTTGCTAATCTCGTTCGTTGATCAATGAATGTTGTTGAAGGTAGGCTTTTCTTAACTCGTGAGGAGAAAAAAACGAGATCGTTTTTTGGTTGGTTGAATTATCGTGAAACAAGGAAAAGAGACGAAAATAAGCCGGGAAAAGTGTAAGTACATATTGAGTTTTTCGTAATTACTTGGTCTATAAAGGAAAAGAAATTATGAACAAAAAGAATAAGTTGACGAAACTAAAGGCAGTCAGGCCGAAAAAATAGAAATTACTCTGCTAATGGGGACGAACATTTTATATGGAAACTTTGTAAATAATAATGTATTTGAAAAAAAAAATGTTCTGCTGCACGAATATCCTATATGCAACAGTGATTTCAAAGAATATAATATGATGTACATATTGAATGTAGAAAGTAAGCATCATGCACACAAATTACATGTGACATGTCTGTCACAGTGCTACCAATTTAGAAAAAAAGTTATTTGAAAATAAATAAATATATTTTACAGTATTATATACTATCCATGACGGATGGAAATATATTGAAGTAGTAAGTGATAATTAGACGAATAAGGTATTGATACATAATTATTTTTACTTTTCGAGAAATTGAAGAACAAGATGTTATCTTAATGCTTGACTTTATTATTGCAATTGCTGAGAATTATGATGGAATCGGTTTTGATTATGTGTTCCGGTAAGGTATTATCAACTTCTTCTTTTAGAGTGATTGCTTAGGTGCTTGCATAATAATGGCATCATCTTATAATTTTTCAATTTTCGTATACCAGATTACAATTATTTTGTATTACACAGTTTCTACTTGCTTTAAGTGCTTCACTTTCTGTTCTTTAAATTCTTTCATCTATCTCACGTGTATAGGTTGTTTTGCTTACTACAATAATTTGTTTGTTGTCGCGATCAATTTTGATATTATTAATAAAGGGTATCATTTATGTGACTTTCGATCTCATGAAGTTGATTGAAATTTTGATAACAAAAACTGGATATTATTTTCAAACATCATAATCATTCGGATTAACCTTAATTTATAGAAACCTGTATCTCATTCATTTCTCTATTCTCTACAAAATGTTTATAAAAGGAAAATACCCTATTTAGCCTCATATCATATGTTTGGTCTAACTTGTGCGGTATAAGTATGAATTTCATTAGCTGGTCGTGGTAAAGAATCTGGTATCAAATTTCATTGTTGTAAGTGTTTATGCTTGTCTACTGCCTGCATTAACTAATGGTTCCTGCCGTGGTTATTTGGTAAGTGGTTGAGTATGTCTTGCCTACTTTAATCGTCCATAATGCCAAAGAGTCACCTTTATGTTAACCCTAGCTCTCTATTTGAAGTATTAGTATCTCTAAGATCTTCGACTTTAACTTTCCTTTTGCTATTTCTAAGGTGTGTCTGCTTGTACTTGCAATACCTTTAATACATTTCTCATTCAAAATTTGTCTTTTCTAGGAGAATAAATGAACTCGTTATTGTTCGTTACCCAGTTTATTATCGTTTGGGTGGTCATTATCATCGTCAATGTTATTGTTAACATTCTGAAATTTTGAACGGTTATATATTATACTAATTATATGCACATTTCCTAAATTTCATTTTGCAAATTTTGGTCGCTCTTTGTGCCTTAAATTCTATTAATTTTTAATGAGCCCCTGTACTCTAATTTCATTGCAAGCATGTCAGTTTTGGTTTCGGCTCCCAGTGTTTTTTGAATGTTCTAATCTATTTTATTATTTTGTTCCTCAAATAGTGTGCATTATGTTGAACTATGCTAGGTATTGTTGTAAAACGTCGTTGTGCTACACATCTAAGGTTTTGTAGGTAATTTCTCTTCCACGTTATAGGTTAATATATTCTCTATTAAGATATTGCAGAGTCGTTGAACGTCGTTAGTTCCTGTGTGACTCTATGGCATAGCTGCATGGTTTTCAATGTTTTCGCTTTCTAAAACTAAAGTGAATTTCTTTATTTCTTTTCCTCAAAATGCCACAAAACATATAAAAAGGCAGAGCTACTTCTCAAGAGGTTAGAAGTGTGATTATAAAGCTAAAAAGGGAATAAAATTCGGACTGAGAAATAGCGACAACAATTTTAATGTAAAGAGGTTATCGTTTTCATAAACCTGAAGTAAATTAGACAGAGTATCAGAACGCACGTGAAATGCAGCCAGTCAGGAATTTTCGTTGGATCCGACGGCCAGTGTGCGGGTCACCCAGTGGACAAGACAGAATAGTTGTTATTAAGAATGGATTTATACATTTTTTTTGCTTTCGGATTTATAAATATACAAATCCGCCATTGATGTTTAGCATCAAAGTCACCTCCAGGAACAAATTTCGCACCCAATTGCTTCCAGAAATTATTGTAAGGAAACCCGGGGACGAAATTAAACTGGCCATATTGCAATATCAGAGACTAAGGGCGTTAACAGATTGTTTGTCAAGAAACTTTTTTGAAAAAGGATTAGGGTTTTTCAATATTTCAGTATGTTGATAGTTAGGGAGGCTACTTTTGCCATGAGTTACGCCAGTATTATGTGTAGTCGGGTGCTGTCTATTCAGCGATGGAAATTTGTCTTGTTGGAAGGAAGAATTATTATAATGTTTACGCTGTGTTAATCTGCGTGGAGTAGATTTCAAAAGTTTGTTTTAAGAAACGTTTAGTACGTGGAGCAATCTTTATAACCAGCTTTGGAGCGGTATTATCAATTTTTTTACGGGAGCTAGGTAAGTAGTCTAAGACACATTTAACTCATTTGGGTTGCTTTGTTCAATAAGTTCTTGTGTGTCCAAAATCTCCACATAGATGACGCTGAGGGATGTCCCTGGTTTTTGAAGAATGTTCAAACTTAACGACAGCATGGTTAAAGTATTTCAGGTCACTAATCTTTTTACCATGCGCACATAGTGCGGATAGTTTAATATCAGCGATTAGAGTGGAATGATGTTGGTTTTTTAATTCCACGCTTCCTGTTCTTTCCCGCTTCATTTAGTATATGTGAAATTGAACTTTTTTATCACTTGAATGTCTTACTAACTTCTCATACGAACCCACACGTTTCGTCAACATTTTAAATTGACTGTTTTTCAGGAGCAGCAAGAGCAATTGAAAAATCCATTATTATCCGCTTGTGTCGCAGGATATTACAGTCTGTCGCGGCTTGGAGATGTTCCTACTTTATTATCACTGTTGGTATTATTGTCGTTAATAACATTGGCTTCATCAAAGCTTAGAATAGAAAAGGGTGTTTCGTGATACGTCCAATATGTTGAACGTGTTTTTACTAGAGTTTGTTGTATTTTGTTAAATCAGTGTTCTCCTTTATTAGTTTTCTTCTAACTATAAAACAAGGGTGTTATTGTTTCTAAATATCAAATCAATTTTAGGTAACAAGAAAAATCAGAAGCTTCAAAAATGAACATACCGAAAACAAATAAAGAAAAAAGCAAATCCGAAAAATACCAAGCGCGCTGGCCAATGGCGGGTGCCCGATCGGTAAAGGCATAACACTTGCCGATCTAGCTCGCACCTGCGAGTACGCTGAATAACACCCCAAACCGCAAAGCATTTGAATTATCTTCCAGCAGCGGGTATGGTGAGTAGAAATCACTGCAACACGGGCTGCGTGCAATTTTTCCCCCAGCATACATTCACATACGGAAATATTGGCCAAATATACTGGCTCGTTTTGAAACCGACGTGAGTAAAAACAGCGATGTACATGATTTCCATTTACCTGAGTAGCAAATCATCAAAAATTTCGTATCACATATAGGGCGTGTGATATACATCTGCAGCCATGTCGTAATCCAATGCCAGCAACAATATTACACCCAGGATCATGAATTTACTTCGCTATGGATATACTTCACTACCCTGACACACACAGTGGATGAGGTGGTTTTCTGTAACAGCTTTGACACCCAACTCAATATCTTTCATTCTGTAAGATTACTGCGATCCACCACCACCAGATCTTTTTCTTACTTCGCATCCACATAAATATGAAGTTAAGATCCCTACCCCTCTCGGTAACTTGGACTACTGTACGGTTTCTGCATATTTTTCGTGTGGCAATCTTCGGCACGTTTCTTCGTCGGGCCAGAAACTTCGTCGCAAAAAAGCTGTGCACGGGCAGCTTGCGTACCAAAGTTCCTGCGGCTCCAAAAAGTGGCAAACGCTTTCTGTCTCCCAATCTACCGCACCTATTCCGATTGTTTTCAATAACGAACAAATAATATCCGACCCGATTGATAAAGCTAATATGTTGGCGGAAATGTTTGCTTCAAATTCCAACTTACCACATAGCAATCGTCCATTGCGACCATTTAAAAGAGTAACGTGCTCGGTTCCAATATTGTTCTTTTGAACAAGGGCCGTTAAAAAGGTTCTTGCCAATCTCAACATTCGCCAAGCTCCAGGACCAAAGAGCATTTCAACCACAGTTCTAAAAAGCTGCCATGAAACACTTGCCAGGCCATTGAGCCATGTTGTCAGCAAGTGCTATCATATTGGTGTTTTTCCAACCTGCTCAAAAGTTTCTAACATCCACTCCACACCCAAGAAAGGTGTCCCCACAAATCAGCCAAACTATCGCCCAATTGCAGATCAAAACCATGGAAACCAAGCTCAACTACTGTCTAACGAGATATCTACAATCTCACGACCTAACTAGCGACATACATAGTGACATAATACAGTTTTCGCAAAAATCGGTCTGCTGGTGACCTAATGTCTTAGTTCACCGAAAAGTGGAAACAAATCACCACTTTGGCGAAAGTAAGGTCATTGCTCTATACGTCGCTAAGGCATTCCATCGAGTATGGCGCGATGTTCTTGTCTTAAAACTGACTACATATGGTGTCGATAGGATTTTCGGTCGATTTGTATGGAGTTTCTTGCGTAACCGTTCGATAAGACGGTATTCCTTAAATGAAATCTATTTAAATACAAAGGTACCACAAGACTGTGCTCTTTTTTCTTTTCCTGGGGCTTATTAGCAACCTGCTGTGCATAACGGGGAGCGCTATCTATTCGCTTGCAGGCGACACCACCTACGCCATTCGTTTTCCTTTACTAGGAGACGATACAGCAACAACATCCGGAATAAACGCTGCATGAGGAATGGCACGCTAACTCGGGACTCGGGAAAATATCTGAATGGGTAAATAAGGTAAGTTTCAATACCAAAACCCAAAGCTGTCTGCTAACGCACAGGAGCAGGAACAACTTCTCTCATTGGACTGTGTCAATATAGAAGAATCGGCAACCGTTCATTTTCTGGCTATGAGAACACAAAAGGATGTTCGTTTGACAGAAAATGTGTTCGAAGTGTTGAGAGACGCAGCCAGGAGCATTCAGGGCACGTGTTCTACAAAGATAATCCATCAATTCAGCCCTTCAACAGAACTACTGGTCTTTCTCAAGGTTCTGACCAACTCGTCCTGGAGTTGCCTGTAGACTGCACAGCATACTACCGCGACACGTCGTTTTTGAACTATGCTGCCCGAGTTTGGAATAACTTACCACCTGTGTTCTTTCCTCCCGTACCTGACATTTCCATTTTCAAGTCAAATGTTCACAAACACTGCTTTCTTTTTTCACCGCACTTTTCCTATCAGCCTTTTATATCACCACTTTATCCGCACGTGCAGGAATATACCCTGAGTGTCTATTCGTAGAAAAAAAAAGGAATAGGAACGCGATTCGTAGAACTTGTGTTGCTAGCTCTTGCAAGCTTGCGCAAGTCGTTTGTTATTGTAAATATTACCAGATCCATTTTACTTACGTTTGTTCTAGAGAATAACTAACGAAAACTGCAAATCCCTCAAATTCCTGTGTTGACTGATGCCTTTTAAACGAAGCTTATTTAGTTCCGTAGAATTAATCATGCTTAATCGTTATTGTTTGTCCCTTAGACTATAAGATTAATCAATACAGTTATGCTGAAACTGTCTGCCCAACACCGTAAAACCCGGTACAATAAAAAAATGTTGAAACACTTTTTTAAAATTTTAATAATTTTCAGTGTCACAATGAGAAAAAAAGTTCTTGTAGTTTCGTAAAACACGACGTCTTCGTCAAGTTTTGTAATTGTTTCAAATATCTTTGCGTTACACATTCTTAATACAACTGTTTTCGCACTATATTAAAAAAGTTTACGCAAATTTATGGCACTAATGATCTTAATGATTGTGGATAATATAAAAAAAACTTCTGTAAAATGAAAGGTAATAAACGCAATATATAACTACTAACTTACTTACACTTTGGAGAAACCGAGATATGAAATGACATGGTTTACTGCTAGCATATCGAAACAAAATAAACTTAAATGAATAGGCTGTCTCCATAGTTGTCGTTCTTAAGGATAAATATATTTAAATTACAATAAATAAGCACTGGTTGGTTGGTTGATAAACTGTGCTCGCAAGAGAAGTGCTTTTCAGAGAAATGGGTGGAAGTGAAAAGTTTACGAAGGTTGATCTTTCAAAAGGCTTTCTGCAGCTTGATGTCCACATGGAAGGCAGCCATTTCCCCTTATTATGCAAGTATATGGAATTATACAGACTCAGTCGCCTCATATTGAAAGTACCGTGCGTACCACGTAGATGCAAAGATTGATGGAATCATTGGTGCGAGATATACTGTGTGCCTATTTATATATAATATGTGCGGAAGATGATTCTACTTATACGTATCAAATCTGCGAGGTATTGTTGCGATGTTGCGATTTGACGGTCGCGACATGTGCGTAATCTTGGAAAAACTGGAGTTATCAGAGAACAACTGGCTTATTGCGGTTATCGCACTACTAATATTACGCAATATTACTTCTACAAAATGAAATCGACGCGATCGCTAAAATGCAAGATGAACGAAGGTTTGTGGGATTGGAATATTACTTCTGCCGAGGCGACTGGAAAATAAAGGACACTTTCCATTTTCTCTACAATGCTTATGTCGAGAGAAAAAATTTTTTTTAATAAGCAATAAATGAACGTTTTTGATGACCGGAAAACATACGTTAATATCGTTACGAAAATCCCAAATCCAGTTAATGTAAACTAATTCAGATTTCCCAAGTAATAAATTCCCTAGTGCATATTCACCGCGCGTCATGTATCTGCCCACCGACGATAAATATTAGCAGAAAAATAGCTGCCGGCCGAGGAAAACGATTAGGAGAAAAGCAGGTTAACAGATTAAAATGAAGTCATGAAGTTAGGTGATTGTAACATGCTTCTAAAAATGTATACAAGTAGACTATTTGCGGAAGGCAATTTAGTCGTACGAGAACATTTGAGTCGGACAAGAACATTTGAGTCGAAAGAGAATGCTAAAGTTGAAAGGCGATAGTATTGCCAAAATAAAATGTAAATAATCCTAGCCTTAAAGAATAGATTGTAAGTAAAGATTGGAGTTAAAAGAATTCTGAAGTGCATTTTCTCTCTTGAAAACAGTATCCACGATCTAGTGATACGGACCGTATTATAGAAAAGCGGAACTTTGTAACAATATAATTGGTGTTCGCAAATTCTTTTAGTACTTGAATGGTCGAATATTTACATTAGGGGGCAACAAATCTTTTTATTAAACATTTTCGGTCAGTTCTGCAGTGCACGTGATACCAAATACGAATACTAATACGGCTCTATAGAGATATAGAGAAATTTAGAAATTTAGCCTTTAGAATGCTAAAGATTTTTGTAAGCGACCATTATACTGTAATAAATTAATGTGAAAGTAATAATTGCACACTTCATACGCAAGCGTTTAATCACAGGGAGCACGGCTTTCGTCCCCCACATCGCTTGTCGGTCTGTCAAGACAAGGAAAAGGCAAAAATAGCCTGCCTCCATGCCAGTGACCAATGATTTGGACGGGCCGACCAACTCTTTCTTAACTGATCCAAACCGATAGAGGTCACGGGTATATGTATATAATATATATATGTTCACGTGACGCATATAACTCGTAATTACACTGTGCCAATGTGAGTAATTTAAGTAATTAAAGTGGAATAAAAACGTACGTATAATGAAAGAGAAAGAAGAATGCCTATGAATGATAATTCAAGCGGATGATCGAAAAACTGTTAGTATTGTAGCCACCTGAGAAAGCTGCTCTCTTGGGAGTTGAAAACTACATAAGTGTTTTCTTTTTCTTATTATAAGTATTTGGACTTTTTTTTATAATGTGTTTTTAATCAAATAAGTGCCATGGTTTTGTTGAGGTAGAATATTGATGTATGGGCTGGAAAGCACAGAATGGGTGCATAGTAGTGACTTGATAATAATTGAACGGATATATGTATAGACTAATGAACATAAGACAGATGAAGGTCAGAAAAGAGACAATAAGATAAAACGGACAAACAATACGACAAATTAACACTGATATCACATTCTTCTATTATCGTATCATTTTCTCTTTGTAACATGTCAACTGGTCCAAAAAAATAAATAAGATCGCCCTTGCCATAACTTTGCAAATGGCGTCGACCGAAAAGTAAAAAGCAAAAAAAATTGTTTTGAAATTATAAAATTTGTCAATAATTATTTTTTTTATACATCTTTGATCATGGTTTACAAAAAAAAAAGGCAAAACTCTAATCTATATATATACATATAATTCACAACATATACGTGGACATTGTTTCCAAAATGTAGCGACATGCACAGAAAAAAATAATACCAAGCAAAATGGTGGTACAATTTCTTGGATTTTATTTCGCTCTAGTCATTTTCAATTATAATTTTTGATGATTCAGATTACATGCGTGCATACTTTTATTAAACTCACTAGGTTACGTATAGATATCATATATCATCACATATCATCATACATATATATTAGTACATGGGGATAGAATCAAAATATGAGAGATGAAAGAGGGAGAAAATGTTTAACAGTTCTTTTCTTTTTTAATTCTTTCTTGTGTTACATAACTTACTTTCACATATATGTACTTCTCTCCGGTTTCATACGATTTACTTTTGTGAAGCCAAGGTTAAAATATGTGTTTGTATTTGGCTTGGTGATAAAACTGTGAATTGATATAAAGTAAAAAATAGTCATGTTTGCAATATTAGTATTATTATTTTAAATACTAACAACGTAGACATAGATATTAGTAGTTGATTGTGTAATTTTTTGTATTCTTTTTATTCGCTTTAGAAATTTTTTTTTGCTATACTTCTTTCTAAGTAACGACTGGGTATGGATATTTTGCTTTCTTTTAGGTTACTTTCGTTTAACCGAACTCTCGACACACTAGTGAAACCCAGACAGGGCGATGTAACGGCTAAATCTGAAAATCTTCAATGTCTGTCTCAATATCGAACTATTGACTTTATTATTTTTAGGACTACTCTCAAGTGCCACTTGAAGAGCCCTGGGCCATTCTATACCTTACCCTTTCTATGGTCCACTTTGGTCCTTGATTTGTAATGGAAGGTCTCGAAGTTGGGTCCGATGACCCCTCTAATTTACCTTCCTCCCTGTAGCATATTGTGCTCTCAATATGGCGTCTTGTACTTTTTTTGTGTACAGTATGCAATTGACAATTAGAACAATTAATTTCAAAATTTCTTCAATTGCTTTGTGTTTTCGAAGGAAAAGTGTTATTAGCAAAAAAGCAAATTTTTAATAGTTTGCATCAATTTCCTTCTCTTAAAAAAATAACTCCGACTAGACATTGCTGTACATTTGTGTTGTAATCACAATTAATGTTAATCACAATAATCACTCGCGAGTTTATTATTCATTGTAATGAATTCATTATCATGATTGTAATTAACTTGCACAATAGAAAACAAGAAAATGTCTTTTAAATTGTAACTCATAACAGTCCAAACACTCCGGCAATTTCTTGACTTTATCTTTTTTTCTTTGAGGTTCCTGTTTAATTATTAACCACTCGCAAACTACACAAGAGTTAAGGAATTTTTGCTTGAAATTATTCTCCGTAGAATCGTTTAAACTTCCCCTTTCGCTTTCGTTCGTCTTTTCTCTCTCCTTTTTTGTTTTTGTCCTCTAAACGTGATTCATATATCAATGAGTGAGATTAGCGATCTCATCTACTGCAAGGTTGTATGCGTGACAAATGTTGCCACATCTGAGAGTGGTCAGTGACAAAAGTCTGGTTAAAATGTGAGGTCAGACTAAGGTACCTATTGTTGGGTTTTCCCTGGCAATAGATAAAGTGCCCGAGATTCTCCCATCGAGAGTGGCGATAAAAATTAGTCACTCAACAACGAAATGGATAATTCGCTAATAAGTTTCGATATACGTGCTATATCATTTTCTCATGGTACGCAATTAAAATTGTGAATTTAAAAACATACAGGCTGATCATTTGAAAACAAACATTTCCTTTTTGATGTGGATTCATACATGGGAGGGGGACATATTAAGTTTATGGCTATTTCAAACACACACCTATGCTCGTCTCCACGAAACCATCACAAAAACTTCATAAATTTATTTATAAATACAACGATTATAATGTCAAAATGTTTGTTTTTCTAAAAGAATATCTTTTAATAATTTAAAAATTTATAATTTAAAAAAAAATTGGCACCAAACTTTGATAAGTTGATATATATGAAAATTCTCTTCTTAGGTGTATGCGTATATGTAATCTTTGAATAATAATTTTATAATAATTGCTATTTTATACTAGACTTAAAAATATACAGTTAATTGAATTTCGATACACTTAACTTTTTATTAATTGTATTAATCTTTTTCGGAATTTTTTTTTCTTTTTGATTTGATGGTAATGTTACTGAGGGAATTCGTTCTTTCTAGATTTTTTTTCACTATATCATTGCGCCTACGTATGTGTATACGGGCATACCGTTTTGTATGTTACTTTAGCGATTGCCAAATGTACATACGTACAGTGGACACAATCATTAAATTATCATTTCGTTTCCTGAATGAGGATTATTTCCTTTTTTTTGCTTTTTAATTTAATTGTTGTGCACAGTTATTTTGAATATATATAATTCCTACTTAGAAAGTAGTTTTCTTCAATAAGAATTTAAGTTTACATAGTATATATGTGCGCATACACTAATATATATATATATATATGTTACATAAGATAAATTTTGGTTTACGTATGCAATCGTTTATTAAATTTGAGATAATAGGTAAATCACCTTATCATTGGTCTTGAATGTGAAGTTACAGTGTTTTACATTCACACCTGTGTTACGTTAATTGATTTGCAACCAACAACTAAATTTGTTCGTTGCACAGTCCTTGTTGAAATTTGTTAACAATTTTTTTATTTTATAACAGTCTATGGCATAACCTTTCTTTTGCGTGTTTGACATGGAACGTCCAATTCTTGGGTTGCTTCCTACATTCAGTAACGTTAGTTCACTTTTAAATCTTGGGCTTTCAAACTTTGATTCCGTTACGCCAGAGTGTCATAGAATACATATAGAATTGGTTTAGTAGTAGGACTTATTTCAGTTGATTACAACGATAGCATCTCGTTTTTGGGTTTATTCGCGGTGCTTAGTAATTTAGAATTTTTTCAAATTCTGAATTTTTATTTTTGCTTACTCTAAACGACTAGTGTTAGTATAGATTTACAATCATGACAGAGAAAAATCATTCTCGCAGGTTAGCTCGCGAATAAAAATCATTACCACCATCATTAACACAGATACATTTGTGGAAGACAATATCGCAGCAAATAACTCTAGCAGAGAACAGCCAAGCCGGGAGACAGTAACAACGGATTCATTAAAGCAAATTGTAGAAGCCTTAAAATAGCAAAGCAAACTGAAAGACAATATCTAAGATTTCGAAGATAGGTTACAACAGATGGAAAATAAAAAGATGTCTAGTAGTACCACAGATGTACCAGTGGTAACGTCATCACCTGACCATGATAATCAACATAATGTAGTATAACAGAGAAACAAACGTTACCGACCAAATTCACGACAACAGCAACCTGTATTTACTGCCAAACGTGATGAATGTGGTCATAGGCAGAACATCGACTTAAATCGTTGGCATGTTACAATCGATGGGTATACTAAAAGCATTACCCTCGAAAGTTTTACATTTAGAGTTAAACAACTACGGGAAAAACATCAGATAAAATTTTAAAAACCGTTCGCTGAGTGCTATTGCTACCTAACTGCCAATGCGAACAAACGGTACTAGCAGACGCTAGGAAACCATGAAGGTGATTCAACTTTTGACTATTTCGCAATCAATAGGGAGCTATTGGAACAATATGAAACAGTCGACTCTTACTATGAATCAATCAAAGAAATCATAAAGTGTAAACAATCTTCTGAGGAGTATTACGTGGGTACTCGTGACATGACAGTTAGAATGAAGAATAAAATACCCGTAAAGAGTTGATCAAAATTATTAATTATGGTGTGATATCTCTAATCATAATTGTAAGTAAGAATCATTAAATTAGCGTATAATGAGAACCAATTTTGTACAACCAATTACAATCAATCCAACCCCAACATCATATAGATCTTTTTGTGCGTCATTGTTTCACGTAGACTTCTGTTTTTTTGTGGGGTGCTTGGGATCTATTTTCTTAAACACCCTACAGAAGCGTTAAAACAGAATCGCTGCAGATGCAGTTTCCATAAATGAAAAATGATAAACTCAACCATTCCAGACACAAGCATACTAATAAAAAATTATATATAACAAACTCGATAACGAAAAAAAAATCAACCGTTATTTAATATTCGTTCTTGAAATATAAAAAAAATCAATACAATCAATATTCTGATGCCCAAACCCATCCAACATCATTTCAAACACGACGCAACGTTGGCTGACCCAGTTTCCGTAATTGGACCAATCGCTTTACTATGATGGAAATTTGCTTACTTAAATGGATTATTAATTTACAGAAAAAAATTTGTCAATTAATATCTCGAATCAGAAGAAATTTATACGCTACTGTTCAGGGGAGTTAAAGACTGTAATAAAATATCCACGATTTGTCTTTTATAAATTTGATATAACCATATACAAAGTGATAAAATAATAAAAATAATATTAATGAAGATAACATTAATAAGAATAATATTGATGAAATAGTGTGAATAGAGATAATTCCAACAAAAAACAATATTAGTAAGATAATATTACTAAAGATGTTGTGAACTAACTAAATTCAAAATATATAAATTTAAGTAAGAAAGAGTCGTAATCAATTCTGGTAAATAATAATATAATTTCGGCCCGTGGGTTTCGGTATCTTTGACATTTCGCGCAATTGACGTCGCTGCTTATGAATTGCATGTTTATTTTTTTGGTTAAAAGGTGTGGTAGTATTTATTGCAGTGACTGTATCCGAAACGCTAGTCTCAATTCGAGGAGGATTAGATCGTTCCTTATTTAAGTGCCGTACGGTCGACATCACTGTCATGAGAGGAATATGATCATGAAGTTTTGTTATATGGGAGAAAAGTTAATATAAATTTCCATTAGACATAGGCAATACAACCAATTTGCTGATAGGTCTGGTGAGAATGTCGTTGGCTCTACGTATACCAGCAACGCAAAAAATGTTATCGCAATCGCGATATACCTTTGTTACGCGACCTAAACGCCATAATTTGGGGATTTTTTACTTAGAATGCTTATGGAATTCTTTTAAATATTCTTCTTTCCATCTAATTGCAAATATATGGTGAAGAGCCTTCAGTTTTTGCAATCAGCATAACTTGTAGTCAGTGCTTCTGCCATGTTGGGTTCAGGTGGTGACAGAATTGTCACCATAAGAAATGCTCTGGCGTTAAAGAAGCAAGGCCATTGGGATCATCTGTCATAGAGGAGAGCGCTCTTGAATTCAAGCAACTTTCTATACGAGATAACATGGTAGAAAACACTTCAAAGGTAAAAGTTTGTGCATTGTTAATTTTTTTGAAATGGGCCTTTCTACTTTTTACCCCGGCTTCCCAGAGTTCATCCATATGAGTAGTGCCTGGAGGGATGAAATGCCACTTGACAGGCTGCAGCATACTGCTCCCGATTAATCCACTTCGGACGTCCTTCAAAAATTTTTTTACGTCTGCTTTTAGGATATTGTTTGCACCGATAAAGGCTTGTTTGTTATCTGAGTGTATGACCTCTGGGCAATCGCGATGAGAAAAGAATCTGGAAAAGGCAACTAAAGGGCGTAAATGGATAAGTCACTAATAGTCTCAAGATGCCTTTGCCGTTCTGGCAAACCAAACCAACCTTTTGTGGCCCGCTTTAATATCGCATATCATTGTGTTACATTGTCAATTTTCTAACTTTACAAGAATCTTTAAACGAGAAATCGAGAACTCAGATCTGACTATTCGTCTCATTAAAGACACGTCACCATGCATTGTGCAAGTATGAACATTATGAAGAAGTAAATGTGTTAGATGGGTACTATATGGAAGGGGTTGGGCAAAGCGTTTATTGTAAGTCAAACCCTGTCATTGGGATAATCGACTGTTAATGCAAATAATGCCTTTCGAATCGAGAAAGCGGTTAAGAACGAATAAACTATTATCCTTTTTCATAGATAGCCTTTCCATAAGAGCATCATATTCAGGAAAATGAGTTTGTTGGCAAAGTGTAATAAGTCATTTCGTTAATCTTGTAATAGGGTGTACTGCACAAGCGAAAAATGCACAATTTTTCTCTTAAAGCTCGAGACCAATTGGAAAATTTTTCCAATAAGTTTTCGGGAATATGAGAAAAGTAAATTTGACTTGGGGAATATGCTTAAGTAATCTAATGATGTTTTTAATCTATTTTCTTAAAAGAAATTCTGTGGGTTGCCGAGTTCAGTAAAGAGGCAACGTGAGTTAATATCGCATGCGGAGATTTCATGTCATGAGCACCAGCTAAGAGATCATCGACATACATGCTTTTTCGTATAACACTTGCCAGTTCTTGATATCTCGCTTCATTTTCTTGTGCCAAAGCCAAAAGATTTCGGCTAGTCAAGTGGTGGCCACAGCTAACACTAACGGTTATTGTGAGCAATTCGAAATCTACAAAGTGGGCTGTAGGGCCTTCACGAAAGATTATTCGCTGATATTTTGTTCGTGAAATGTGAATGAGAATTTGCCGGTATATTTTTTCAATATCTGCGTTATATGCATAACGAAGCACACGCTATCTTAATATCAGAATCGTTGAATCCGCTTGTAGACTCGGGCTAGGATAAAGAACACCATTGAGGCTGTTTCCATTGGAAGTTGGGTTGGATGCATTAAATACCACTATATAGTCATTACGCTATCGGATTTACACACAGTGTGGTGGGTAAATAATAAGTAGTATCATCTTTAACAACAACCTCAGAGGGGGGATTATTTTCATATGATTGAATATTTCATATTGAGAGTATCATCAAACATCCTTTTGATGTTTGGGCGCCTTAAAAGACGAATTTCATTAAGCAGAAACAGCGACAAGATGCTTTGACCTAACTAACCGAGGGGTTTATGTGTAGGGTATCCTTGCACAATGGGAAAGCCAGCCATTCAAAGCCCATACAGTCGTCCGAACAGACAGTTGCTGATTCAAAGAGATAATAACGATAAGATTTTGATACAATGCAAAAGTTTTCTTATTAATTTACTGGGGCGGATGCAAGTGCTGAGAAGAGATGTGTGGACCTTGTGTTGGACAAGAATGACAGCAATGTAGCACAGAATGATGTCTTTTTTTACAGATGTTGCAAACAGCTGATTCTAAGGCATAATAAAGGTACGAAGCAAATGCGTCTATACCTTTGATAATTCCGAAGATTCAAAGTCGATTGTGGAAAACAGATGGAACAGATGGATGGATGGAGTATTTCGCAGATTTCCGTATTTATTTTCAATAAACCCAAATTAGATGTCATATTGAGTCGTTTTGGTTAGGGTGAAACCTTCATTTACTCATTGACTTAAACAAGAGTTATTTGAATATAAAGCCGCGCACATATAGCGAAATGTTGGCCAAGCAGCATATTCTCCTTTAAATATAATACTTCGGTATCGCTCGGGGGTTAACGAATATTAGGTAATAGCCGACTCTTCCCTTTTTCATGGGGTGCGCTACTATTTGAAATTTATCAAGGTCTTCAGACAAGAAGAGCTCCGGGGCAAGGTTTATATATTGTTAAGTACTGGGAGTTAATTTCCAAAAGGGAAGCGTCAGCCTTGGTTTCATCGAAAACTGCTAAGCAGGAATTATATAATGCTCTAAAAGACTCAAAAAGAGACTTTATCCGTTCTTTATGCAGAAGGAACAAGCGAGCAGAACGTTCAGACTGATCTATACTGGAGAAATAAGTTCGAAAACCACTTATCAACTGGGCTTTACGTTTAAAGCTGTTAGGTTGGGTCATTTGTTTTTTTGACATTGTGGTTGATGCAATTATTTACTGTGTAATAAATACATGAAAGCATAACCCAAACGAAGTTTAAAGGTCTTGCTTGGAAAAAACGAAGAGGCTCAAACCATGAAACGCTATGAAATATAATAGGTTTCCAGCAGGTTTTATGAAGATTTTTATTTAAGTAAGCAATCATTAATCACAATTTACTACATATCATATAAGAATTAAGATAAAAATAGTGATTCAAAACTTGTGGCAACTTCAATTAACTTGAGATGAAGATCTTCCAGCAAATCTCAGCCATCATGGACAAATTTTCGTGAAAATATGGTCATGTTAAGCAGTCTTCAAATATCTCGATACATGTTCCAACAAAACATCCCACGGATTATCCAATTTCATTTCATTCCACCCAGGGCCCATAATGGTGGAGAGGTGCGCGAAACAGCAGTAAAATCAACAAAGAATCTTCTCATTCGAAGTGCAAGTACCGCTTTACTGACTTATAATGACCTGGAAACTGTTGTCGTAGATGTAGAAGGTGTACTGAATTTCCATTATTGACAACTATGTTTAATGATCCTTCTGATCTGTCAGCGCATCTGTTAAATAGTGAATTTTCTACAGTTTACATTGACTGTGCTACCAGTTCTAAAAAGCGTTTCTTAATTAAAACATGAACTTTGGAAACGGTGGTGTAATGTATATTTGCATGAATTACAGTAGCGACTAATGTCGATTAATATACTTACCTTTTGTCGATTAATATAATACCTTTAACATAAAATGGCTTCTTGGACGGATGACAAATGTCTATTTCGGAAAAGATACATCTATTTATATGGCTGACGTGAAAACCGTGTCGGAAATTTTTAAGCGTTCAATACATTGTCTTGCATTGTTTCCTGTTGAGAAAAGTCCAGGAACTACTCCAAAAGAGCGGCAAACTACTTCAGATGAAGACACGCCTCGAGATGCCGGTGCTCGAAGATGAGTTGCTGAAGTATAACAATAATGAAAGTCAAGGGTGCAATAACATAAAATCAGCTGATGTTTAACATAACTTTAACATTACTAGCTCATAACAAATTTAAACTGTATAATATAATAGTGTTCTGTTCCGTCGTAGTTATACAAACGTGCAGTGCTACATTAGCGATAAACACTGGCGTTATTTTTTACTTTCGTCACCTTAATTTGTACTGAGATGAATTCAAATGCTATGGAGTTCAGTTGCGATAAAATTTTATTGCAGAAACACGTTCATGTGGGGAGGATATTTATGTCTCGCCTACTTATTATTAATATTGTCTGGATACTTTTGGGTACCACTGCAGCTTAGCTGAGTTTAGACTTTCATATCTGTGTGCACTTTTTGTGTATCAAGATCTATCTGTATATTGTTATTTGAACTATCATGTTTATACATTTTGCTGCAGAGTTACATATCATTATGTTATAATATGCAAGTTTAGCATTTTTCTATTTTATGTAAGCAAAATTGTGTGTATAAAAGTTAAACAAAATCGTGACATTTTTGTCAGCCGTGTTTTATTCACACTACGTTGATCGTGTTTTCTTTAATACCCTCTTCTAAACCTTTCGTAGGGAAAAGGCAATCAAGACAATAAGATAATAGTCCAAACAACTATCGTCAAATGGCGGACACCTGGTGCCGTTACAACGCTTAGTCCGATTCTAAAAAATTCCACCCATTCTTAAAAAGTAATGGTATTATAAATAAATACGCATTATATCATCGATTCATGAACGAACACGCAGAAAGGATTGCCCAAATGCAAGTGCAATGATATTATGTTCTAGGTTCGCCATATATTGAGACAAATCATAGATCAAAACATCAATGACCTGAATAAAAGTTTTCAATATGACAATTCGTACAACGCGCAAACTAGAAATCCGTGAACTATGCTGAGTTCCCGATATATTGAGAAAAAGTAGACGCAAACTCAAGTGTGTTCACAGTAATCTTTCGTTACTTTGCAAAATGTATATATGTTATTTATTAATTGATGCATGAAATTCAGCTAGAAGAACTTAACACCCGAATTCAATTACTCTTAGCAATAAACATTTTGCTAAATATTGTTAATAACTATTAAAATATATAAAGAAAAGTAAAGAGAAAAGATTTTTTTTTAAACATGAAAAGAATACAATTTATGTATAAACAAAAATAATAGGGAAAAAAGAAAAAAAAGTATGTGTACATCTAGGCTACAGGTACATCCGCATCCGGCACAGATCAGAGTTGGGAGTGAACTACTAAGTCCTTGCAACAATGCAAAAGCTTGGCAACCGATAATAGTAAGCAAATTCAGTTCAATTTTGAAACCATACGAAAATATGACGATTGGAACATAACTTAGACACGACACAGACATAGCGCGCGTATTCAGAAGAGCCAATAAGAGTAAATTGTAGATATCATTTGGGTTTTTGCAATTTTATCTACATTGGCTGAGCCTTATGAAAATAAAATTCCTAGGGAAACGGTTCCGAACGTTGAACATTATTCCACTAAGTAAAGTCGGCAAGTCAATACTACCCCTTAGTTAGATAATTAAGAAGGAAATATCAAGAATAAATCTGCGTTCAAGTGACGGTAAAACCGACAAAATCAATCTATTTTCATAAGAAAGGAAACAGACGAGCTGGTTCCAACACAAATTCCTAATGACAAACAGATAGAACTGCTTTTGAACCGATTCCACTGAATCTACGTCGCACCTGTAGGTAGGGGATCATACAACAAAGGCATACTCAAGTATCGGACTGACTAAGTTAATCTATAAGCCCTTGTCAATTGGTAAAAGTTTTAGATTGCTCATACACTAAAAATATGACAATAATTTTTACCGCTAATGCTCACGTCTAGCATAATTTAAATTGGTTTCCTAATATAAAATTAATAATAAATGAAAGGAATTAATTAAAACTGAACTGCAGAATTTAAAAAAGGAAAGCATGGCTAAATTAAATTATGTAAAGCTAAAAAAGAGACAAACGATGCCTAACCAAACTTGAGCAAGTAAATTTAATTACTTATGTAAATGTTAATTGTAAATTACGCATAACTAAATACAGAACAGTTGAAAAAGAGTTGAAGACCGCTAACTGCACTGTCTATAATAAATCAGAAATTATCAGAAATATCGTTAACTTACACATATTTGCCTTGGTTTTCTCACCTATAACTATAAAAATTTTACTTAAAAATGTCACCTATAACTACACAAATGTAAATGTCCCTTTTACTTAACAGCGCTCTATGGCTCTAAATTCCTAACTATAAAAACTATATATACTATATAAACTATAATCCTGGCATGAGTTAATTCTTATAACGAAGAGAATTATTTGTTTCCTGTAGACTCAGTAATCTGGTTATCACTTTCAGCATTAGATCAGGGGGTCTGATAATGGTGGCAAAAGTTTGCTTCTAGGTCTGCAGTTTCTTTCACTATAGATTTCCTCAACAGCCGTTAATTTGGACAGAAGGTTTTGAGGCAGAATTCCTAATAATGAATAATCAAATGCTGTATATTTTTAACAACAGCCTTGAAGAAGGCAAAGAGAACGTCGAAAATCTTAATCGAGAACATAATGAAGACTATTTGACTTATAGTTTTGATGGCATATTTTTTTATATAATTTGCCTAACCAAAAGCAGACTATGAATATTTTTTAAACGATAGTCTTGATTACGTATTTACTCAAACTAATTTAAAATATTACTAAGTGATTAAAAAATAGATGGCTAAGTGCTTACAAAATATAAAAAAAGCAGAAAGTATAAAAAAAAATTTCCAAATAAAGTTTCATTTAAATCAACTAAAATAACGAAAATAAATTTTATCGCAGCCGGTCTTATGGGACGTTTGAGGCCTTTGAGATTTTAATGTTCAAGAAATCAATTTTTTTCCAATCTCTACAAGTTTTATGTATAGTCTTGTAAGAGTGGCTGCGATAAAATATATTTTACACATTTTAACTTATTCAAATAAAAGCTGAATCAAAAAAATTATTTTATACATTTTATTTGATGCTCTTAAATCTATTTTATTTCGCTTTCTACTTTTTAAAGCCTTTTATTTAACCACTATTTTAAATACAGACAGTTTCCTTCTTTCCTATTGCATTTTTGTCATATCTTAATGTATGCAAGATTTCAGCAAGACCGGGCATTCGGAAGTGCCCGAAATATCGACCAATACCTTCCTATTGCATATTCCTAGTCTTTTCTTGTGGTAGCCACTATTTTAATTACATATAAAACTTTCTTTTTTCCCATGACAGTCGCAAGTGGCCGAAATATCAAATAATTGTTATCTGTTAAAAAGTTGAGTTAAACTAAAGCTTTTAATATCAATTGAAAGTTTATCTATTAAAAAAAGTAAATTAAATAAAACAATAAGAACAATAAGCCATATATACATTTATACATACAGACGTCATATCACGTCACGTTCTTTGGATCTATCAAAATAAGCTATGAACTGAGTTTTGCGTAGTTAATTTGAAAAGGTCACTGAAAATAGATCTATGCATAGGATGCTGACAAAAACTGCTAGTATATACCACCTTTGATTATTAAAATTTTGTATTGCCATCAATATTGTATTCTACTGATTTTTAATGAAGTGTGGAAAAGTCCAGGGCAATATTGATAAATTATCAATTAACGCGATATATTCGAAATATGGTGACAATGACGCAATTTTAAGAGAATTGCCTTTTCCTTGGATTGGTTGCATCCAAATTTATTATGGATAAATCTGTCGAAAAGTGTAAAAACTTGAAAAGCAATTTTCAGTTGTTTGAAAAATGCATAGAAATTGTTTCGTCGTTTCCTGCACAAACTATATAGCAAAGTTCTACGACAGGAGTGCTTAAAAAGCATCCTGGAAGTTGCTGTGCTCATTGCATGTGTTGTTAGTGGAATTTGCGTATGACTTCACGTTGAAGCAAATCATTATTAAAATAGGAGGCTTGCATTAAACTTTAAAGGGAGAAAACACTTGGAAGTACTTTTTTGTACAAAGATTTATATTAAATTCTTTCTCCTTTTGTATTGTATATATTTTGAGACGTTATTTCACGTTTCTGTTTTTATTTAGTTCTAACATTGAATCATACTCGCACTAAACTACAGTTACGAATAAAAACAGAGTAAGGACAAATTTTTCCGCAATATATATGTTTCCTGGTTTCAGAATGTTGTACAAACAAATCGTTATTACAATGATCTACATAGAAGTCAAATGCTAATATATAAGAATTCGCATTGAGGAGTTTTTTACTTATGCGAAGACAGCGGTTTGAATAATTAATTCCAACTGACTAAAATAACACTTTGCCAATCTTTTTTTTGATCCAGAATAGTGGAACCTAAATCGTTAATCTAGTATTTTAACATCATCGATTGACATATTAAACCTAAATTAGATATGCTCAAATTTGAAAAGTTTGGCTGGTTTGTCCATCAATCGGTATAAAAGCTTTTGAGTATTACGTGAAAATTTTAAAGAAACTAGTATTCATCTATTATGTGTAGTGATAGTAATTTTCCTGCAATAATTCCGCTGTGCTAATTTATTATGTGATTTTGAGCAATATACCAGTTTTTGTTCTCGTCCTTTTTCTTTATCTTTAATAAGGTTGAGCTTATGCTCAATTATTTTGTCAGGTGTTGCTTACTCAATAGTCATTGATGTTTTTATTATACCCTATATCACTTGTGCTACAGGGTATATTAAGTTAGTGCGGACGTATGCAACACCCGGAAGGGTTTAAGATAGACCCACACTTTACCATACCGATCGATTCAGGGTCATCATCCGGTTGGGGTAATTTTTTGAACCATCTCTCATATAACCGTTCTTACGAAAACTGAAGCCATTTCATGGTGAAAATTGGCTCAGTAAAGTAAATTGACAAAGAAATCTACCTTACCGAATTTGGATCACGCAAGTCTATTTTTGGGATACAACCGCGTATAAGGATTCTTATAAATCGTAAACCCTAATACGTCAAAAAAATCTGATTGTTAATTTTTTTTGTGATGTAAATTTGCTCCTGACAGTAATTAAATAAAAAATTAAGCGCACCTAATTTTCCTCTCTTTTCTTCCCCCAATCCATATAAGATATCTCATGATATCTCAATAATTCATAGTATCGTTTCAGCCAAAAAATTAACGGTACGAAATTTGGATCACATACGTTTATTTTTTGTACCATAACGTATATAGGCGAGAACCGCAAACTCTTATCTGGAGAGAAAACTAACTTTCCAATATGCGGGCTTTCACGATAATTATGGCTTTGCGTGAAAACAATGTGTATTTTTTGGTATATTATTGCCAATACAAGGGAATAACTGCACTCGGCAAATCGATGTAGGGTATGGAATGGTCGGCGCCGCCCGATTATAAAGTATTTACTTGTTTTTACGTATAATTTTGTCCATATTCAGTTTGCAGACTTTTAGATGTCTATTTTTTATACTCATTAAGCAATAATAAATTCTTTGTATTTAAATTGTGATCCCAGAAGGTGGTGGAGACCATACGCAATTTGGTGGTTATATTAAGAGTTTGAAGAGTTGGTTTTGTCGTGTTAGTATTGCATGTAGGAGGATATTGCGTTTTACAAACACTTTATAAAACCAAAAATTGCGTTTGATGAAAAGGCTAAAAATATAATTCCATTCTTTGTTGCCACAAGAAAATATTTCGAACCCGAGACATGTCGTTTGGGATCTCTCCCCTCCCTCATCTAACCATGGTCGTAATTCTTTCATTAGCATTGCTTCGATAGCTGCTCTGACTTAATAGGCTTGCCATCATCCAACCCAGATAATTACCCGTAGTCCTTCTGAATAACTAATTGTTTTCACAAAGGTACACACTTGTAGAATTATTCGCTTTAAACCTCTTCAGACCATTTTTGCCCCGAATATCCCTTTTTTAGACGAAACACCTATTGAGCTTTTCTAGACACATTGGTAATAACCGCAAATCCTTTCAAAAGCGATATTTATCGCTCATACTTATTCCAATTGTCATCTCCTCTAGATATTGAAGTTACGGTCGTTTGTGTAAAAATTGCTAATAAAAATACATTTGCGATTTGCTCACATTTTCCACTTAGCTTGTAGCCTACATCATGCGCGTTCCGTTTATGTGCGGTATTTTTCATCCATCTAAACCCATGTATGTTATAATAACTCTTGGGAATATATCACATATAAGCCATATGTACTGTATATTTCTTAGAGCTTAAGAGATAATTCCGACTGTGCTGCTCCGACTTCATTATCAAGTAGAATTACTATGTTTATCAATGGAATTTCGGAATTGGACTTCCTTCAACATAATGAAATTCCAAATTGCAGCAACGGATCCTTGCTTATATTTACACATGTGCCTGAAGTATCGTAATCGTAGTAACCTTCGTCCAGAGGATCCTTATCACTGAGCGTTAAGTTTGTGCGCGCTTTGTTTTTAGTTAAGTTCTCAAAAGTTGCTTCTACGCATCCACAATATGCTTTCAATGAAAGTATTATATTGCTTAGAAAAGCATTATCAAATTTTATCGATTTTTGGTGCGCTAAAAGCAGGTATATCTGTATCTTTTCATGTGTTTCCGTTGTGCTTGAAAATCAGTTTTTTTATTCTTTACTATATAAAAATCGAAACATCTCGTGCATGCAGTGCTAAATCGTCTGTCTTTTCGTATGAAGTTTATCTCACGAAGGGAAATCAACCGCTAAAAACTTTATAAAATTTATATGTCATACTTTTTGTTGCTGCCGCGCGGATATCAAACACAATGATTTTCGTAAGTCCTTCGACCGAATTAACCATAGATTATTTATTATTAAACTACAGGCGCCTGATTTACCTTCATAGCAATTGTTAAGGCAAGGTTAAGGTTATACATTCATAGTAGTTCATTTTGAGAGCTTTTTAAGTTCCCCCATTCTATTGGTAGGTGTACCTCTACTTGAAGTACTTTTATTTGTTGTATAGTCAATACGTATCTTGACGTATCTAAGCTACGTACAAGTCTTTTTCCTTTTAATTCGGAAACGTGTTTCCTTAATATCATTTAAAAAATTTTGCTACATGGTGCTCATTCAATTATACGCAATAGACTTTTCAATAAACACCATAGTAATAAGACAAATATTAAACTGGCCGTGCCAACTTTTATCAGTCTTTGGTATTCTAATTATAAATTTTGCGGCTTCAAAAACATCGGAAATTGGCATCGCATTCTTGAGCACGTCACTAATCATCAGTGTGTATAATAAAAAGAAAATTTTTTAAAATTGGAAGAAAAGCATATAAGAAATGGAAGAAGTACTAAATGCAATGTTTTTTTTTGTGCAATTTTGTGTAAAATAAACAAATGTAAGCTTATAAAAAATTTTATTTTTCTGTTAATACATTATTTACTGATTGGAAGGTAAAAAAGTGGGCAAAACATTTGAGGGAAGAGGACTAATACATATGTATGTATATATATAATGTATAAATGTATAAATAAAATAAAATAAAATATTTTAACTAAATAAATAATTTAACTTTAAATTGTGCCATTTGGTAACAACGTGTTTTTTCTCACACTTAAATTTCTAATTTTCAAAAAGTAAAAATCTTTTTTTACCAAAAACTTTATTTTATAGAATTATTTTCTGATCTTTGTTTCGGAATACTAAGTTTGATACAAAATGACAGGAGCGTTAAAAACCACACGTAATCACTAATTTTATGACAATGGACAATTCACAATACAAAAATGCAATTATAAGCTTCTAAGAGTGTCTTCATTCGGCTAAACCTATACTGTAACTGGATTCAAACCAGATGAGTGAATAAATAAATAAATAAACAAGTGAGAAAGATATATTTGGCCGAGTCCTAAGCTTTCATACCTATGGTAGTATAAAATTATTACTGCAAGCTAAGTAGTGAAGAGGTTTTAAAATTCATATCGCTTCGACGTATTACTTTTGTACGCAAAGGTCTTAATAGTAGTGTACCAAACGCACCAGAAACTTGCTATATAACATAACATAAAACTAACGCAATGTTGAACTAACTATTTTTTTACGATGTTTTTCAATTGGTTGTCAAACAAGTTATTTATTTTTAGCTTAACATTAATTTTTTGACAGATCTCCACTTTAATAGCATTTGCATCATATATACAAAATTTATCCAGACAAGATTCCAAAATCTTTTTTTCAAAAAATTTGTAAATGCTTCCTTAGGCACCAAAGTAGTGCCAGATCGAAATCCGTTCCACTCTGGTTCGCTTCTATTGACAATGTCAATGAATAATTTAAATCTTACACTAAGAACATAAATACTAGTACAGTTCCCACAACTAGTACAAAAAACTTTTCTATGAACAGAAATTTTAAATAATGTTTCATTTAGATATCCAATATCTATATGACGGGAGTTATTACCATCCTGTTAAATTTTATGGTTGGTAACACAAATATTCTTAAAAAATATATCGAAGAATATATTTAATGATCTTAATCATTAAGTAACGTTAGGTTTTATCAAACAATTTTCGAGTGAGGTCGACACGGCAGGCTTGGAATTCTAATTAAGAAAGCTATGACTATTGCTTAATCTTCCCATACTCAGATAATAAAAATTTGCTGCAATTTATCCCAAGAATAAATAAAATTAAATTCTTTGTATTTTCCCACGGAGTATTAGTCGGCATTTTACAACGCATTCAAACAAGAGTTAACAGAGACGCTGAATGTAAATGACAAATTTATTGTTGGTGGTGATCTAAGCAGCTTACATCAAAGTTAAAGTTGTTCGAGAATAACTTATCGAGAAATATATTCTTCGATCTCACTCGTTTACAGTTTTTTGTTCAAATGAGCTTAGTTGATTTGCTGATTCAATAAATTCCCGTCCATCTACGATCAATTTAATTCCAAGTTATATATTCCATCTACAAATCCAGTTTTGCTTCTTTAGAAGCATTTCTTTAAGATCGCTGCTCTCTCTAGGTAACATTAAGTAGGTTACAGATGTCGATCTACTAGTTTTCCACCTGACAAAAATATTTCTTAACGCCGCAAAGCCATTACCCCAGAAATCCTCTCGATTAACTTTCCCTAACTTTGTAAGTCGTACTCAAACCTTGATCTCTAATTTTGATAAAAACACAAATTATTAGTCAATAACGTAAATATGTCGTCGTAGATGCTGTTATAAACTCAGCAAAACCGAAAAATCATCCGGCCGAGATTCTAAATACATCTTAGCAAAAACATTATTCTAAAATGGTTGCCGATAGCTGACTTTGAATTTATAGCTTTATCAATCAATTGCAGCTTTAGGTTATAACATTACTCCAAAAAATGTTTGAGATAAAAGTAATCGCAAAAACTTTGGAAACATTAAAGTCGTTGCCGTTCTTAACACTGGAAAACATTTTAAACGGCCTAGCAGCTTCTGCTCTATAAGTTACTTCAACTTTCTTGGTACACCACTTAAAAAATGATCAATGTTGAATTGAATATATATTGAAAACAGTATCAAACGCAAGTTCGAAGGAAAAACTCAACAACGTGATAGACATTAAAAAGGTCTTGACATCGAGTGATCTTATTTTTAAATTACTCAAGCTCGACATTGCGGAATAATTTGTAAAAAGCATTAGACGTTTCTTACCGAATTGCCAATTTTTTGTTCCAACTAATAAGCAACCTACTTATTATTGGGACATTTCTGATATTAGAACAGCTACAGTATTACAGTATTTATTTTATGACTCAGAGGTTCAACAAGTTCATATCGTCAGTTATGGGTTTTTCGCCTATGACACTGCAAACTTTTGTTTACAATTTGTCATAATCGATTTTCATGACTCTTTTTCACAAGAAAAATTACTAGTAAACAATGATTAAATTCAATGGTCACAGGCTTTCACATATTAGTTTAGATGAAAGCTTATGTGTAATTGAGAAAGTATATTCTCTACTAAAATACAACTCTGTCCATTAGGTGCCAATCCACTCTTCATATTTAGTTATCGACACCATTATCGTGACCATTGGATTATTCAAGAAAGAAGTCGATCTATTTCAAGAAATTAGCGCGTATCTTTTATTTTGCAATAACTCTACATTCTTGATTTGATTTGCACAGACCACCGAAACAAAATTCTAAGAATAAACTTTTAATAATTAAGACTATATTTCGAACTATTTTGCCGTATGCATGTCTTATAAGTTCATGTTCTGAATCCACAAACTATAAAGAACACAAAACAAGGCTAAAAACCTACCTTAGCACTTCTCAACTGCGACACTTCGCATAATTAGTGTTGTTCAAACCGATGTTTTAAAGGGAAAATTATAAAACTGAATGTTCTATATCACTTAGTCCTAATGTGACTAACATAAATATATTGCAAGTATGTTGGCTTGAAAAAGGAGTAATCTGGAATCTTGATATCTAGGAGCTTTGCGACTCAATTTATTTCTTGCTTTTAGGCTGACAGCATGATATGGACATGCGCTGCCTTTGGAAGTGTGATTCTAATTGCAACTTGACAACCTTAATCTTAATGCAAACAGCGCCTTCGGATTTATGTGGCAGAAGCGTTCGGCATGTTCGAAAATTTGAGGGTTTGTTATGCAAATGGTAGTACGAAATAATTTGATAATACAGTGTCTAGACTTATTGTACCGTTTTCAAATTAAGCGATAAGAAGTTCCTTCCAATAGTCGTATGCTTCAACAATTAATTATTATATGCTTTTAAGTAACTCGTTTTCCCATCAATATCAAAGTTCCCAATCGATATTTCGGACACTTTCGTGTATCAATTCACGCTGTGATATTGCACGTTAAGATACAATAATAATGCAATGTGATACAGTTGCTCTTTCTCTATATTCAAAATCACTGCCGTTGTAAAGTGGTGGATTATCTCTTTTTAACAATTTTTTTAATATTCCTTTTAAATGAAAGGGCTTCTACAATAGAACAAGTCAACTGCGGTTACTATAAATTACATACGGTAGAAACCCCGATATGGTGGGTTGATTCAGGGGTTCAATCGATATGACTTTTCTTAGGAATCTAATCCATATTATTTTAAAATAAAAGGACTTGGCAAATCTGTAAAAACACCTTATAATACTGAAGCAATCTATCATGTCACAGGATGGAGATCACTTTTCTTCTTGGCTCGGCTTCACTCGGCAAACATAGACAAAAATTGATTTAACTTTAATGAAACATTTATTTAAGCGTACTATTTATCATCCTCTACGTTGGCAAAGCCAAAAAAACGTTGTCCTTTTTCAACAAAAACGATCATTGCGTGTATGATCATATATATGATCATATCATATGTATGCTATATATTTATCGGTTAACTTCTCTGAGTCCTGATGGGGTGGATATATTGGAGTCGTACAAGTATTTGAGTAATTGGTGCGTAAAGCGACGCGTGTAACGTTAATTACAAAGCCAAAGGCATCACATTTATTTTCTTTCATCTAAGTAAAGATATGTTTGGTGTAAGTAAAATTTTTTTCTTTCACATCGATTGCATTATTCTTAAACAGTATTTACTTGAAGAGTGAAAAGTTTATTTGAGAATAGGCCTTGTAAGCTCACGTGGCATGTATATATATTTGTTAATTTATTTAAGAGAGGGTTTCATTAACCGTATGTCTTACAAATTCGCAAGATGTTTCTTTCTGCATTCTTCTAACTAAACGTATGGACTTGTGGGATGTATATAATATGTTACTAGTTTAAAGTTTTTTTTTCTTTAAAGAGAACTTTATTAAATCTAAACTGCATTCTTTCACCTGAAATTTTTTGTTTTATCATACATATTCACATAAGTGTTTACATTTTCATTCAAAACCTAGTATGTGGATTATCAGAATGATCGTTCAATCCAATCAAATTTGGTTCTGTCTTGCAGACATCCAGCAATAAAAAAACAATTTAGATTCCATAATAATTGCAATAAGTCTAGTACGTTTCCAACGCTATTATCATGTAGCATATGACTACATAATACGATAGAGAAAATGGAAATATTTAATCTAAAAAAACCAAAAATCTTTGTCGTGACCTTCTTGCCGTGACATCAAACCAACAAACCGCGTCTGCAATATCCAATCTAAATACCGTACGATACAATACTTAAAGCAAAACCAATGAAAAAGCTAAAAAGTTTTCACAAAATACATTTAACAACATTAAATACGATATAATGAAGACCAAGACCAAGATACGATATAATGAAAACCGACCAGAGTTAATTGCGATACAAAGTTAACACGTTCGCGGACACTAAAAATTTCAGGGAGCTGCAAACATAGACAGGCAATTATTTTTGAAACTAGTTGAATATCCAAAATCTGATTATACATAAGAGTAGTCAGAACGGAGAAAAATAAAAAAAATTAGAAAGTACTTAATGAATTGGTCATTACTTTGAAATGTATATTAATTACAAAAACTTAACTTTACATGAAATTAAATGAACAAAAATTGGCTCTAAAATTTGAATGCTGTAGCATTCACGCCATTTTGCATCACTATGAAAATGAATGCTATAGCATTCGCGTCCGCGAACGTGTTAATGGTAGCGAGCAATAATTAATACTTAAAGTTTCCTATATGAAACTCGTAACTAGTAATATTTATTTATGGAATATAACAAGATAAAAGTTCACTAACCTAGACGACAATGTCCTTTCTAGTCGATGGCATTAATAACGCAAATACAATACAAAAAAACAATCAATCACATCGACGTTTTGCATCAACGCAAAGCTTTTCGTATTAACAGTGTCACATATCGCAGCAACCATTAGTTACGGCATCCCATGCAGGAAGTCTCCTGTACGATATTCCTAAGTCCGCTTCACTTTTATTTAGATGCCAATACGTCGCATTTACTTTAACAGACTTTTCGCCGCGCAAAACGAAATAATTAATTTGTGTGCTAGGATTTTCATTTAGTATGTGCTATATGATGTTAATGGGCGACTATATTATTGTGTTTTCATATAGAAAATACAATTCCTGCTTGATGGATTGGATTTCTAAAATTCCTTAACAAGGATCTCTTAATTTCGCTGCCTTTGCATTTGTCGATTTATATTTTGAAGAGTATAGCCCATTCACTGGCAGACTAATACCTCTCACATTAATCGTTGTGCGAAGTAAGTCAATCAATCTTTATATATTTGCATGCGTGTATGTGTTTGAGTATAATACTGCTGGCTTTGTTATATTAATTTTTCAACCTTTCGATATCAGTACGGTTGTCCGAGCTGCCGAGATGTGCATGCAAGGTAAGAAGATGATATAGAGTGATTCGATACGACCCATTGACAGTAGAAGTGCGCGTTGCCTCATTACTAAGATATACGAGTCTGATGGGAAAGTTAGGACGTGTTCTCGACCTTGAAGTCGCCAGCAATAACGTGTTAACTGTCAGGATAATTGCGTAATAAGTGGGATATTGAATAAGTCTATGCTTATACAGCGAGAAAGTTCGGCAGCAGTCCGTGTGTATTACAATGATCTCTCTTGAACTTGCTCCGCATTCAACTCACATCGAAATAATGTGAATTCAAGAGCATCAAAGCGAATTTAACAGCCGCAGGACTATCGTTATTTCTACCGCCGCTGGAAGTTTACTGCTCTAGGCATTACTGCTATTGTTCTTAATGTTATTATTGAGGTTGTTATTGAAATAATGTTGCTGCTATTAATTAATTTGTTGCAATTATTGCCTTTGTTGCAATTATTGCCTTTGTTGCTATTATTATTGTTATTTTTGTTATTGCTTTTGTCAATTTAAGGTTATTGTTTTACTGTTACCTTTATTATTATTGTTGTTGCTTTCATTGTTGTGTTATACCCAACCCAAAAAAAATTTTTAATGTGACAACTGAAATTATATCGCCAATCCCCAAGCTTACAAACATGCACGTTGCATTTTCTCTTCTTGTTTCACCCGATGACTTTCTTCAATATTCTATGATACTGTTCTTCAAAAGGAAACTAAGAAACTGGTCATTTTCTACTAATACCCACAATTAATGCTTCCGCAATTGATAAAAAATTGATTGTAAATGTCCAAGCTAAGTTCTTTTGCAATCAAAAGAGGTTTTGACTGCAGTTCATTCGGGATTGAGTCTATTTGCCTTTTAAGTGACGGAAGTTTATTAGTCACTGCCAGAAACCTTCACGGTACAGGAAAAATTTTAAAAGCCCTTTCAAGCTTATGCCTAATCTCATCGAAACATCATGAAGCGTTAAACCTGATGAAAGGCGTAATATACGCCCCTTGTGCATTCTTGAAGCTGAAATAATTTCCGAGAAGAAAGGACAAGGCGTAATCAACGTCCATAAAGTCACCCAACCAGACGCTGGATCACAATCACATCCCCTACTAGTAAAATACTATTCACTTGTGACCGCTACCGCTTACTGTAGATATGGCTGAGCACTAGATTCCAAATTCTATAAGATGCAAAAATTTCCAACGCCTTATGCACGCAATAAAAAGATGCAAAGGCGACAGAACAGGTGCTAACTGCGGACTATCTCCTTATAACCCCAAAGGATGTTGTCGTACCTTCTATATAAGCTGCAATGATCACACACTGCCAAAGATAGTTGCAAATGTAGGAAATATTAAAAACTAAAACAGAAAATAACTATATAGGGGAGCTCGTGGTAGATAACAAGAACTAAATCCTTTACCCCTTGTTAGTATCCTCACAAATAATCCAGTGAACTGCAAACGGCCACTCACCGAATACCAAAGCTGAAGAAACCAGCTCTACCTTTATCTTAACAACAAATCGAATCAATTGAATATCAAAAAAATGACTGGTTTCATCATCAAGCAGGTTCTCAAAACCACCAATCAACCTAAAGTATTCATCAAACCACCGACTTTAAAACGTAAAACGTTCCTTCACCAACGTCAAAATTTAATTACAAATACAAATGCAAAGAATCCAAAACACCAAATACAAGAGCTGCAGTTTCGATTTTTCACTTGGTAAGTCAAACGGAACTTGAATTAAATGTAGTAACCTAAACCTTAGCATGCGAGGCTTGAATATCAATGCAATCGCTCTACCCAGCATGATAATACAACTAAACAAGAATTGTTAATATTCAAATGCATGCTCGAATCAAAGGATTCATTCACAATTTCAATGAACTACACATGCTAATAAGAAACATCAACGTTAGATTCTCTCTTCAAGTCTCTTCAGCAAACCAATTGAGCGTTCCCTTTAACCCAATCCCACCAAGCTCATATCCCAGATACTTTGTAAACGCTAGTCAAAACTCATTCTCAAAACACGGAGTCGGCGTTTTACTAGATCCAACACTCTTCGTAGATGTACCAATTTAACGTTAGGTATACAAACTGTAGCTGTGAAAATAAACTAGAACAAAAAATTGACTGTGCTATAATTTTATTTTCCTCCCTCGCAACCTTTTTTCTCAAGAAGAACTTTGCAATTTGTTCTCCACATACAAGAAACAATCTTCGTGGTATCTTTTTAAAAAACTGACTCATTCAAACTGATTTTTTTGTTTTAAGTGATGGAACAAACTTATCAACTCATCACACATTTTCTCATACCGTCTTCACATTTTGCTCTCCGTTACTTCTTCCCTCTATTTCCAGGTGTACCTTCGATGATCTTCATAATGGTGAAGTTCTCGAACACTTCTAATATTCCACCAAAACAAGCAAAATTTCTAATGAACAAAACTGATTGCCTTAATTACACCAAATTAGCCGAGGAGTTTCTAAGTAATAAAACTTTTATTATTAACTGCAATCACGATGCTGCTATTATGACAAAAGGTATTCGTACTGCTGCAAATTTCTCCATACCTCAATTTATTAAATGTGCATTCCTGCCTCGGTGGAGTCAGAAGCGAACCTTGCTCAGGAAAACCGCAATGGACTTATAACATATTTCCAAAGAAATCCCGACCACACAAATTTTATTACTGTACAAAATATCTAACGCTCAATATTGGGGAAAATCAAAAATTATTAGCTATTCCAAAATAATTCATAGGAACACTTCAATAAAAGTGAGACAGAACAGAATTAATACACTAGCGATAGCTCCATAATTTAATGATACCTACTTTCCAAGTGGGTATCGAAGCACACGAGATATCTTAACACTTCGGAAAAATGTAGGTTGATTTCTCTTCCGACTACAATTTCTCCTGAAGCCATATTAGAGTTTGAGACATGTCTTACTAAAGTAAATAGAAAAACGATAAGCCGGGGTTGTATTTAATATCAAATGGGTAAAGCACTATCAGACCCAAGCAAGCGTGAATTATTGGATTTATATTACAAAATCATTTCTACCAGGCATATTCCTAATCACTGGAAGGTTGCGGCAATCGTTCCCATTCCGAAAATTAAAAACTCTTCTATTGCATCGGACTACCGTCCAATATCTCTACTATCTTTCCCCTCAAAAATATTTGAAAATTTTGTGTCTTCTAGATCAATTTGGTTTCTTGAATCTAAAAATTTAATTACACAGCAGCAAGTTGGACCAACCAGAAGTTGTGTTGATGCCCAACAACACATTGATTATTTCATAGCGAAGGCAATTTCTGAAAGAAATCATGTTACATTTTCGCTCAACTTTGAAAGAGCCCTTGACCGATTCGGGCTACATGTTATCTTAAAAATTTGGAAATCATTGAGTATTGGACCTAAATTTTTCCACTACGTTAAATGATTTATGTTATACAGGCGGTTCAGAGTTAATTGTAACCTTTCAAACTTGTTTACTCTATTAATGGAATTTCCTAAGGATCTCTTCTATCCGTCACACTTTTTTAAAGTGTATTCAATGACATAAGTTACATTCTCTGCTGCATTCCAACAACTGAACTTTATCTATACGCCGTTGATGTTTACATTTTAGAAAAAGAAAAAAATAGCTTGACAACTATCAATATCCCGGCAATTATTGGCGAAAAGATTTCAAACTGAGCTAATTCCTCGGAACAAAAATGTCTATACAGAAATAAAAAAATGGCAATTTTGGGGAAAACGCATATGCGATGCGGAAAGTCGGCTCATCCACAAAAATAATTCACATTCTCAAAATATGCAGACACTTAACGTTTTGAAGCTTATGTTTTCAAATAAACAATGTCGGAAACACTACCTTCAGTTAAAGAATTCCATTCAAACTAGAGTGAACTTCATATGCTTTACTGTTTGGAACAGTTTTGTTCACGTAAACACTGTTTTTTATCTTAATAAAAAGCTGGTTTCAAGCGAAGCTGACTATGGATAAATCATATGTGGCAGCATTAAGATGGACATACATATTTTGGAATCAGATTATCATCAAGTGGTCACAGATAGCACATATGCTTTCCGAACGACACCCATCAACAACATCACTGTCGATACCAGTATTCCAACATTACAAAATAGAGAGAGTATGAATTAAAAGTCAAAATAATCCCAAAACTGCTCAATTCTGACTGAATTCGAAAAAGATGGCTATTGTTTAGTCGAAGTATATATATTTTATTAAAATTCAAACTAATTTTGTGTTTAAATATATATTTTATTCAATATCTCATTTTTGCTTTGCACATTCATGTTTGATTGAATGTGCATTCATTAACGTTCATTTGTTCATGCACTTGCGTTTGCACATTCATGTTTGTGTGCTGGTCCGTTTGACATAACTGACCATAGACAACGATATCACAAAATTACATAATCCAGACCTTGAAGTGTGTCGTCGTTGTTTACATTAATTTGCGTATTTTGCATTTTTGTGACACACTTCAAGTTCTTCATTTCTCTGCAGTAAACAAACGCAAAATGCAAGTGCATCATTTTTATGCATTCATATATCGCACTATAATTCTAAGTTAGTTTATAAGAATTCCAATTTATATATTCGCACTTTTAGTAATAAAATTTGTCTTTTGCCAAGCCAATTGACCAGCTATTTTGTTTTCTATTTGCGGTTTCTTCCAGTTACAAGTGCTGGAAGAGCCAAGTCAATAAGTTGGTACGACCTGATACATCGTTTGGTCGATTCATGCCAACCAATTAGGTTATCTAGACTGATCAGCTTATCATTTAAATACACCGTAGTGAACGTGATTGGCACGTTCTACCCCCTTTTGACTATTTAGTGTCCATCTTGGACACGCTAATAAATAAATTGCAAGGGAACCACAACATAAATATTTTGGTAAGCCCGACGTAATCACAATTCACGCAGGCTGCTGCACACAACACAACAGCTATTATTGCCAAAAGAATCAATATATCCGCCATGAACTCCTGTGCATATGTTGCAAAAGAGAAATAACTTTTCCCCTAAATTTATTCTGTGCGCGAAGCAATAACGGCAACCAAAGGAGTCTCACATTACGTTTTGGATATACTCTCACTTCCAATTGAGGATGGTATGAGTTTTATAATAATGCTTAAAGTAAAATAGTTTACATCGATCGACTCGAATTTAGTAGGGTTGACCAAAATATGTCAACCTCTTTAATTGTTTATAGAAGCTGAACGATTGATGTGTTCAGCTTGTATACAATCGTGTGAATAGCAATCGAAACCTCTAGTTAGCTCTTGCGAAACATAACAATAAACACATTCCATGTATACTGGTATACTTAAATACAAATAAAGAAAAATCGTGGTAAACGTAATCTTTAATGTATGGCGGTTGTAACACGCGAATTCTGTGAATCTTTCACGTCTATCGAAAGATAGACAATGGACTTTAATATATTTGGAGCCACTGTTCAGCGACGCTTTCGGCACTTCCGCGGATCGGAGGCTGTAAATACTGTTGTACGTGCCTTAGCTAAGCTAGCTAATTTGGGAGATGTGGAGGGGTTTTATATTTTGTCACACGGACACTCTTCAGACGTGTACAATTAAAAGAATAGCACGGATTTAACCCTTACACTAATAGATGGACAGACGAAACCTATCTTACCGAAAGGACATATTTTAAGGCCGGGGCCATTCTCCACCTTGCCGTATCTAATGGTCCCTTTCGGCCCATGATGTCTACAGGAGACCGCGAAGTTGGGTGCGAGGACCCCTACGCTTCCTATCATATATAAGAGACGCTAATTTTTTTTTTCGTTTTCTTTTCACATATTACTCAGAATTTAACTTGTTAAAATATATATGAGTTATAAATCAATTTATTTACTTCGAATTATGTATATATGTATGCCTCTAAATGTATGTATGCGATTAACATTTTTTTATATCTAATAGAAATAAATCGTTTTTATATAAATGTAATGAATATAAACACTTACATGTTTCGCTTATACTTATTTACTTTAAAATCCGTCGTCATAAAGAGCATCGAACCATAGATCACGTATCGGAAATGAAGCATCATGGCATTAATTCTTATGGCATTAATTAATAAACCATCATTTTCATAAAGCATAAATTCATGAGGATAATTCATCGAAAATAAACACATTTGTTCATATTGGGGTGATTTGTATTCAGCCAAGATGCAGTCTATATCGCGCCCACAGAATTTCAAAATTTCGAAATGCAAAGAATGGTTAACAAAAATTTTGCGCTTTCCTTTCTTTGCATTTTGTAATCCAGTTTTAGCAGATTATGTATGTGTGTTTCTTTTTATTAATATGATCTTGTTATTTAATTTATTATCGTATTGTTACGAGCTTTCGCTCCTCAATACGGTTCGTATCGCTAGATCGTGGATATTGAAATGAAAATGCACTTCAAAGTTTTATATTCCTAAATGTAGGATTATTTACAATTTATTCTTTAAGGCTACTTTTTGACTGCTCAACACAACTATTATTATTCTATACGTGAATGTTCTCTTACGACTCGATGTTCTCTTCCGACTAAAAACTGCCTTCCGCAAATAGTCTACTTATATACATTTTTACCAGCATGTTACGATCATCTAACTTCATGGCTTCATTTTTAATCCGTTAACCTGCTTTTCTGCTAATCGTTTTCCTCGGCCTGCAGCTGTATGACGCGCCGCGCATGTGCACTAGGGAATTTATTATTTATGAAAATCGATTAGTAAGCATTAACTGGATTTGGGATTTTCGTAACAATATAATTGAAGTCGTTTAAAAAACTTTCTTTTTTTATTTACTACAAAAATTATTAAACGCGTGTGTACTCGATAATCAATAGAAGTTTACTTCATATTAAGAGGATTTCACTAAAGTATTATTACGAAATTCGCTTTTCTCGTATACAGTTCGTATAATTCGATCGTGGATATTCTTTTTAAGAGAAATACACTTGCACGTTTTTACTTCAAGTTTCTTTATTTACAATCAATTTCTTTAAGGCAAGGGATATTTACAGTTTACTTTGACAGTACTCTCGACTTCTCAACTCTAATATTCTTTTTCGACTCAAATGTTCTTGTCCGACTGATTCTGCCTTCCGCAAATAGTCTGTTTATATACATTTGTGCAGGCATATTAGTATTACCTAAGTTTACGTCTTCATTTTTAATCCGTTAACCTGCTTTTCCGCTATTCGTTTTTATCGGCCGGCAGCTGCACGACGCGCTGCGAATGCGCACTTAGGTTTTCCTTCTCTAGGCAATTTATGATTTGGGAAAATCAATTAATTGGAATCATCTGGATTTGGAATTTCCCTAACAGTATATTAAGATTTGTGGCCTCATGTGCTGAGTAACAAGTTTGTTCATTTTTGTTATTTAGTCTTTGAAACATAACGATTATAAATTTACACCAAAAGTTTAATAAAAATTTTTTCTATATGATGAAAGAGATTTATCTGTAGTTGTAAACGTTGTGTGTGCCATGACAAAAGAAAAGTCCGAAAACGTAGTTTACTGTCACCTTTGTTTATTAGTTTCCAAGACTTGTTCACTTAAAATTTTTGTGCCAGATCGATATTTTTTGTTCGATATATTTTTGTTTTTCATTATCTTTTACTTGCACGATAGGTGCGTGCACACCGCACCATAAAGAAGAGAAATGAAAGAAAAATGTATAGCCAACTTATAAAACATTTTGTTTATATATTGTTATTGTTTTTGGAGAATTTTGTAATTGTTTTCCGAATGTATCTTCAATAGAAAAGCCCTTAAAACTTTATTTTTCTCCGCGCTTTTCCATCTTTTTCCTCACGCCACGCTATCTTCTTTTTTTCAGCTCTATCCATATGTAATGTCGTTCATAGCTACTTTTAATTTTATTTTTCACTTCACTTTCTATCGCTTTTCGATCAACTTTAGTTTATTTTTTACTACTTTTAAAAACCAATATCTCCTCGACGTCAAACATGCTTTTTATGAGCGACCTTAACAATTCCTACAATACAAGGTTGCATTCTTAATAAAAATGTTTAAATGCAACCACATGCAGCCAAGCTATTCTTGTCTATTGCCAAATATCACCGCCAATTGTGTTAATCTTTTGCCTACTACTACGGCACTACCCTGCTAATCATCTGAATGTTGCTAAATTATGACAATTTCAGTTCACCTTAATTCCGCGAAATACACTTACTCCAACCCGAAGATATTAAAAATAAAGATATTGCAATAGACGATATAAAAGTACTCTGCAATACAGACGAAACTGTGGAACCAAAGCCATACCACTCGAAGAATGTAGGCGCCTACAATAAGGGAAAGGGCAAGAAGAAGAGTTGCAAATTCTGAAAATTACCAAACGTAAGCCTAAACGACCCATTTTAACAAGAGAAGATAATGCTGAATGAGAAGGGACAAATTTGTAAACATAAAAAAAATTGTTATTGTATATAATAGGTTCAAAGAAAGAAAAAAAAATAAATTGTAAACCCTTTAAACAAATAATCCATACTTTTTTATTGTACAGACCCAAGTCATTGTTCTAACAGTGTTATCATGCTAAATGAAAAAGAAATACCAAAGTAGAGCTAGAGGTATAGAAAACAGTCAGTGGGAATTAATAGAAAATTAAATCTTTTCTGAAAGAGAAAACTTTAAGATGTGCTTTGAGTGTATAATGACAGTAAGAAAGCATTTAGTAATTTTAACTAAATCACTGGAGACCATACGTGACCTATTAAGCAGTTACTTAAAGAAACTTAGTGCGGAGTTGAGTTTTGTAATGAACGCTTTTGTAATGAATGCTTTTTAGCAAATATTTGCATTTATTGTTGTTCAATGTTAGCCTATTTAGCGATGCCCATAGTTGAATTGAGGCCAAATCTTCATTTATTGGGTCTACTCTCACGTTTAGTTGGTTACTATAGCCGCTTTGGCATAGATATATGTCATATGTGCATGCACATGCACATCGCTGTGTATTGCACGTGTTGGTAGATAATAATAATAATAATAATCTTCCTTCAAAGCTTCATACTTTTATAAGCGCAAATGTCTATCCTTGTATCGTCGATCGCACAGATATATTTCTTTTTTTTGATCACTTTGCAAGGAAAGAATTCTAATATACATCGCCGAACAGACTCGGGTTCTCATAGTTTCTTTGATGGTTAAGTGAGTGATACGGTCACTTGAAATGTGCTGGCCGCAAAACTGAGGATGCAGTCTTCTATTTTTTGGAACTGGGTGTACTGGAAATGTCCTGACTGTGGAAAGCGGGGTAGAAACTCTTACCTCTTTTTTGCTCTAACAAAAGAGAATTTTGCCCAAGGCCGGTAAGTTGCCGTTGTCAGTTCATTTTAAATTTTAAGCATATAATATAATGTTCGAAAAGCTCAGTTATTTTGTATGCTCACCTGTTTCTCTGGAATGTAAGGGACCCACATGTAGCTTGGCTTACGATTCTTTCCTTCCAATTTTACATAAATCCCAGACTCGCAACAACGAAAGACTGGAACTCTGACAAATTCTGTTGATGTGAATTTTTGTACTACAATAATTAATTTGCAGTCTCTAACATATATTCAAATCTAGTCATATATATAAAATTCTCGCTGGATATTCGAATTTCGCTTTGAGCCGCTGAATGTATAACAGAGTGTTGTTTTTAAATTATTCATCTCGACTTACAGCAATGTTTGCCACGGCGTTAAGTGCGTTTAAAAGAAAGTTTTATAAAACAATATTATTTGAGTCTTGCAAATCGTTCGTTATTAAAGGGGACATAGAGTAATGGCAATAGTGAAAAGAAAGCTGTCGTAAAGTAAAACAAAACCGGCAATGAATTCTGTTTTATACTGTTCTTAAAACATTAGGCTTTGTTTGATATGGTGATGAATACAAAAGTATTCGAGTCTCAGACTAAAGTTCGGTATAGTTGTAAAAAATGAAAGCACGATCGTGTAACAGCACGAATAGGTTACGATTCATTTTAAAGTTAAAAAATTATAATATGAAAAAAGTGCCGATTTTCATCATAGGAACAAAATTAACCATGGCAAATATTCGTTAATATGTTTGTAGCAAACTTTTGTAGAATCCACATTGTATTCGAAACAAATTTCTGTTAAAGTTACTTACGACAATGAATGTGTATAATGAAGTCTAAATGAGGCATTGTTGATGTTTCTAAAAGATACCTCCACGGATTCACATCCATATTTCTTATTCCTGGAAAACTGGTGTTTTTCCTCTATGTTGGAAAAGTGGCTTCCACTGCAGTGAAAACACAATTAAAGGTTCTTTTTAGCTCTCTTTATTAAACCTATTAATTTTATATTTGTTTCTTCAAGTTTTTATAAATTATAATCCTATTCTGGCTTTAAAAATCTCTTAAATTAGACCCTTTATATTTCTTCTTTTTTTTTTGTAAAGCACTTATTATCCTTTTGCGAATAATAGGTTAAGTTTAATGTATTTTTGATGATAAGATAAGATTTTAAGATAATAATAGTTACAATAATATATAATAAGTTTTAATTAATTATATACTATCTGCATCTCTGCTGTATTTGTTATGTTATGCTTGCGGTTGATTAGGAGGGGTGTTCTCGATCTCTCGTGGTTACTTTCGGCAGCTTTGGCTATTCTAGGTTCCTTAATTGATCACTGCTTTTTTAGCACTTGCACCTCTATTTCATTTCAGGATTTTTGAATGTTTGTTTTACTTCTGTCTTTAATTAAATGGTTATGTGTGCGACTTCATGGTGCAGCTTTTGTTAATTTTATATTTGTGTTTAGTTTTTCTTTCTTTAACGTTTTTATTTTTACTATTATAAATGTTATATTTTTGATACAAAAATTTCGAAAAAAAAACAAGATATATGACTCATTTTACGGTATAGAGAGTATCAAATGTTAAATGCCAATAGTTGATCCTTTTTGTCCGAGATTGTCCAAATTTGGTACCATTAGTTTTTCTTTTTTTTTTTTGAATTTCTTTTCCTTTTAGAAGGCATCTGCACATATGTAAATTAGTTAAAAAAATTTTTTTTTGGATAATTTTTTTTTTTCATTTGCGCATATGGAGGTATGAGGCATTTATATTTAACTCAGGATTCAGGCACTCAGGACTTTCCAGGCCTTAACGTATCACGGAGCACCTTTTGGTTATTTTATATTTGTTTTCTGAACCGAACAAATTTTGGACGCCAGTGGAAAAAAAATTTCCACTGGCGCCTGTCACTGTCTTCATGTAGTGAAAACACAATTAAAGGTTCTTTTTAGCTCTCTTTATTAAACCTATTAATTTTATATTTGTTTTACTTCTGACCCACCTTAAGTGTGGTCAGTAACTTATATAATAAATTATTATATGCTAACTTAACTTAAGTAATTAAGCTAACTAACTTAAACATTTAATACGATTAAAGTAGGTTATTACTAGAATTACGACTATGTGGGTTACAACTAAATTAGGCTACCTTAACTAGGTTAGGTGTCACATTATGTTGAAACTTAGCGTAAATTGTAAATCACGGTAGAGCGCGACAGATCGATAATGCTACACCACAACTCACTACCCAAATGTGCATCGCACTGACAGCTGCAGAAACTTTGCTTAATTGAATGCTTGCACAACTGGTTACAACGAATTGTTGCTCCAGAGTCAATTTTCAGCACACACACATTCGTCACCTTTTCAAAGCGTCTCCCTCACGGATGTCGTAAGAACAGCTACGTTGCCGAAAGGCTACACGCGAATTTGGTAAGAACAATATCTGACTATGTCCGTTTTATGTAATACCCTTCCTATGGGTGTTACGCTGAATCATTAGAATCGGCTCATCTTTAAAACTTTAGTATGGGATTCGTGCGCCTCCTCACCACCTTATGAAATTATATTGCTGCTCTTAGCCTTTCCTTCACTAGAGGAACGAAGATTTTCTTTAATTTCTTAAGTTATAAAGCGATGTTATGGACTCGCCGGCTTTACTAAAAGAGGAAAACTTCAATGTTATTGTTCGCTCTTCTAGAAAGTTCAATTTTCTTAAAACCCAAACGATGCAGACCTAACTACGAGTTTTCAACCTGTCTAAAATCCTTTGAAAAATTTTAATGATACTTGTAATTCTCTTAATGTTAAATTCCTTAAATACTATCAAATCAACGCTCGTTAAGAGAAGCGTCTTGCTCATGCGTATGTACACTAATATTTAATTTTTAAAGCCTTATATGCATGTGAATGTATTTACGATTATCGATTATCAAGATTTTCTAGTAAGAACATCGCTATGTTAAGTTCTGTTGTACTTACGGAACGCAAAAATATAGTAAATGTGCTGTAATTTCAAGGTCCACCTGGCTATTCTGGGATTAACATTTTCCTCGTTGCATGCCAATATTAATAATTTGCAGTCTGTGATTTCAACTTCAATTCCTGTAAAATTATTCTTAATCTCCGTAGAGCAAAAGTTATAGCCAAAGTCTCCAGTTCAACGCTTAGATTCATAATCGCTCGTCTGTTTTAAAAACAAAAAATGGGGGGGTCAGTCCCAAACATTCTCCTTCTGGAGTAGGACAACACTGCGCGCATGACTCCTCGTATTACCACATAGTTCCATCTCATTGTGGTGGTCTCTTAAAGAGAGGAGAGGTGTTTCATTTAGTCTATTGTAATTCGTAGCACTTTCTCTATTTGTTACTAAGCTCAAAGTTCACGTTTTGCTTATTAATTTATGAGGACGTAAACACGTTAAGGCAAAATATTTTAAAACACGAGCACAGAGAGAGAAAATTCTGAACACTTTGTTTATCGTTTGTATAATTTGTTTTGCTTTGGAGAAAAGTAAATTTGCACTTTGTTTGTGCTAGTATATTTTTGTGAGCGTTCGGCGGTTATCGAAATATCACTATGCAATGGTATTCAAATTCAGCGTGCCCTAGGTCTGTGCAAAGCAGAGTTGCTTATCCAGCTTAACAAATTATGTTATTGAATTATACAAAAACCAATAATTATTCTACCAAAACTACATCAACTAATTTTGGTTCTAGCAGTTGTCGGTATACATATTAAAAGGTTACACGAACAAAAATTAATATCTCTTAAGACGAAAAGCTTTAATATCCTTCAACATTTAATATTTTTGGTAATCCTAATGGTGATTTCTTCGAATTCTTCTGTAGGTTGGCTATTGAAGAAAGGGTCATATTTGAAAATTGTAACCATCATGCCTTTTTAGTGTCCACTTTCATAGAAGAACGACAAGGAGAGCGACCTCTACTAATGGTGAAGCACATGTAAAAGTGCCCTCAGATTTGTTCAGATCCATCGGTCAGAAATGTGCTCGGTAAGGGAATTACTTAACTTCCAGAGTATCGTTGGTGAAAACATACAACGTATTAATCGCAAATTCAATAGAGATTCTGCAGTGAGATAGAATAAAGCTTCATATTTCGAGAAACGCTATCGCTTTCCTTTTAACGAGTGGCCGAGTTTAAGCAAATGTGTGACAAATCGCGGATACTGATTGAGGATCAATGTGGTATTGATTACTTTACTAATCAATATTGTGAAGAGCCATTGGCAGCCGCTGAAAAATAAAAAATGTAGGCCGAGAACTCAGCAATTCAACCTATCATACAACGGCCAATAACGCGAACAACACAAACTACTCTCTTTCAAGAATATGCATCGGGTCATAATATAACTTCTGTGAACGGTTTGCCACCTGGTTTGATTCGCAAAATTTAATTTGGCAGCTTTGTAAAAGTGGACTTTCTGGAGTTGAAACGAATGAATTACGCGAACTTTCTAAATACTAACAAATTCCGGAATCAATCAGAGGATTTGTATGATCGCGCATAGGATCACTTCTCGAGTTGGTCGCTGATCTAAATCAAGACAATTATGAAAGGGTGATTGCTACAGCCATTGCAACTTTAAAAAAGCTTCAAATTTTGTCAAATCAACATATAAATTCCAGTTTATTAACTCCACATGCGTACACGCCAACACCTTTATCGCTCTTGAAGATAACAATTCCAAAGTTTTAGTGCGATTACATCAGATGAAGGTGACTTTACTGAAGCTGAAAAAATCATTAATAAACCTACAGGCACTTCATTAACGATTAGGTTCTTCATTAACGCATGACACAACTCGAAAGTATTTATTAGTGTTAAACGTTATCATTGAAACAAGGCAATGAAGTCGACGCAAGTGCTTGGAGTACCTTGGTTTTGCAAATTTCGGTTAAAAAGTTAAATCGTAATATGCGTATAAAGTTCGAAAAGTCCCTAGGCCAACCAAAAGAGTTGGCAAGCATTGATAATTACTATAATTTTTTCACTTTCAATTTCAGACTATGGACTTCATCGTTCTTAGAGAAAAACCAGCTCTTATTTATTGACTGGGTTATTCCCCTTTCAGTTCTGAACTGAGGTCAAAATAGCGTTTTTAAGTACCTTAAAATGCCCGAAAATATTTGTAAAAAAATTTTTTTTCGGAATTTCAAAAAAAGTACAAAGAAACGGAATATAATGCAATTTACAAAACAACTCAAAAGAAGAAAAAAACTGTTCAAATAAATGATGGGTTAAGAATTGAAGCTGGCGGCGGATAACACAAACAAACTAAGAAACTTTACGAAAAAGAAATCTTCGCACAATGGTACCTAAAGCTGAGCTGATTAACAGTTTAACAAAATCTATTGGATGAAATTGAGGATAATGATGAAGATGTCGAAGCGGAAATACAAGTTTGCAAGAACAAATTGATGAAATGAGTCATATGATGACCGAATTGATCATAACAATCAAATGTCAAAAGGATAACACCGGTAAGACTACTTATACAAGTACATATATGTGAAACGTGGAAGGGATAAACAACGGAAAAATTGCAGTACGAAAGAGAAAACGGGCACAATTCGAACGGTATATCGATCGCAATGTATCGACAGAGTGGGTTTGGTGTAAAAGAAATTGCTGAAATAACTTCTGGGTTTAATCCAAAGTATGAAATGTTTCTGTCTGCCTAACAATTTATAGAAAATATAAACGGCCCACTTAGAGCTTGTAGTTGTCACAAAAGCTTTCTCATGCTTCCGATGTATAATCGTATGAAAATAGCAGCACGTTTGTGGTTAGATGCTCCACAAACATTAATGTCAATTTGGAAGAGTTTCGCAAGCGAGTTAATAAAAGAATTTTCAACGGCAAACGGTAACGCAAATATCCATTTACAAATTTCTGGCAGCATACGTAAGTAAAATGAGCCTGTAACAAATTACTGCCTTAGAATGCCTGTTTCAACTAAACGATTTGGTTAGCATAAGTCAGCCATTGTCAAATATACGCCCGAAGGCCTTTATAATTATGATTGGAAAATACGTGAAACCCTAAATGAGTATGAAAGAAATGTAGTATATAATTGATCGTCTCAGCAAACGAGAATAACCCATAAGCAAGCAAGTACGAATATAAATACGAGCAATCAAATGAAGAAAAACTACGTAAATATGAGAACAACGCACAAATAAAGAGGAATATAAATATGAGCAACAAAAGGAAAAGAATTAATGTAATATGAACGGAAAACACGCAATGGTAAGTATAGTTTCGAAGAGTTCAGGCATATATAAACTGCTCTCTACCTCAATATTGGCAATGCAAAGTCTGCAATAAAGTACATCCGACAAAACAAGGCGATTGTAAAACTTTAGCTACAGCAAGAAACGCTTTCTTCGCGAATGCAGCTTAGTAAGAAAATCGGTCACTGAGACCATAAATCTCCATAAATCTCAATAAATGTGAGTTTCTCAAAACGAAGATTGAATTTCTAAGTCGTCAGTTGACTACACAAGGTATTATGTTTGAAAGAATTAAAACGGAGGGGATAGAAAAATACCAGCGGCTAACAGGTGTAAAAACTGTAATCCAGGAATTTCGATTTTATCGAAATCGTTGCGTAAGTTATTAAAGAGGGGAGCACATAACTCGACAACATTCGAGTGGATGAATGAACACAGGAGATCTTTTTTTAATTTAAAAACCAAACTTTTATCCTTTCCTATAATGTTTGCATATCGAGTAAATATAGCAAGCACCGAAATCTATACGAATGCAAGCTCATATAATGTTGCTGGAGTGTTATTGCAACGGGACGTTGATGATCTAAGACAAGTCATTTATTTTAGTTGATTTAAAATCAATAATGAAAAGAATTTCCATTGCTAACTATGGAATACAGAACGCGCGGTAAGGATTACACCATAAAAGAGGGTCGATCCTTCAGAAAACGAATAGCGCAAGAAAATCACGATAAAGCGATCCGCTTGGTGCGGTATTCGAGAGAATCGAGAGTTATGTGCGGTTTACAAGGATACAGAATTTTGTTGCATGTTGCATATATACCTGTACCGAGGCTGCATACAATAAACATCTAGATCGAGCAAAAGAAGACGAATATCACAGTTGAAGAATTAGAATCGGATGACAGGTTGCTTTGGGATATCGTATAGTAGCCGATCGAGAAACTGCGTTTACTTCTAAGGACTTTTTCAAGTAGTGTCAAGTAAACAATATCAAGCATATTTTGAATGCTCTGGCAAATGGCCGTGCCGAAAAGGCGAAGCCCACCTTGTTGTTGATTATAAATGACACTCGATGTTATTGAATATTTAGTTATCTGTTGATAACTTGATGCTAAACAAAAGTACGGGCAAGAGTCCCAACGAAGTTTTATTTTTTATCGTTCCCGTGAACGGTGAACGGTGTGTAATAAATACGCATTAGTTACAGTTGTTATTAATTTACCAAAGTTACTACGCTCGTTTTGCTCCTACACGAGGTTTAAGATCCGCATACTAGTACACTTTGCTATCAGTATATATAAGGTGTATCTATAATCGTATAAGCTAACGTTAGTTAAAGGTAGCAGGCTTATACTCGCCTGTACTGCCCAATACTGTACTGCCGTACGAAGATAGGCGGAAATATGGCATTGTGGCTAAACTACCGATTGGCGACGCCGATCCGACTTAGGAGAAGAGAAAGAGAGTTTCCGACTTCCTTCTTCTTGACCGAACCTCCGTTGAGGTAACACATAAACGCAGACAATATAGTGCGCACACTATAGGTGCGAAACTACGCATATTTCAGAAGGCGACTGTCTGTTCCTTCCGACGACCATTGACGTTAGGCCATCAGAGTTATGTAGAGACATTTTTTATTAATTTTTAAGTCATAGCCGCCAAGTTGTCTATAGTCTGTAGGATTATAGTAACGTTGTTGAGTATATAAGAAGTCAAATAAAGGGAAATTCGAATTGTACCCTCATGAAAAACTAGGATTTTTTTTTACTCAGACCTAACCCGCTGGGTAATAAAGAACGTCTGGGTAACCCGCTGAGGCTCCCCCAGCGTATTAAATTATATAGCAGTTTTTCTAAAGTAGTAGGGGAAATATGTCCATCTTCACATGGCGCCCAACCAGGGACTAATGGTTTTTCGTATAGATTACGAAATAAAAAGCAAACTGTACAAACATACAAAACGCAGCCTAAGATAAGTTCGGCAGTTCAAAAAGCGAAGGAGCATCGGGAAAAGATTTTAAATTCTCAGAAAAAAAAATAAACGAGAAAATGTGAAATAATAAAGAAGAAAAAAATTCCGGAGTGTGAAAAGGGATAAAAGATGCTATGAAAGGACGGAAAACAAAGCTTAAAAAAGAAAATAATTAGAGAAAAAAAAAGAAAATTTTTTATCCCAAAAAAAGTGAAACGATAACACAACAACAACAAAATTATTATAAGAAAAAGTCAAAAGACCTTTGACATAATTTCCGAATGGAATACAATAAATAATTACGAATATTTGGAAAAATTAGAAAAGCAGACAGGCCCGGGTAATAGCGAAATCAGCTGTCGGAGAACGAATTGTACAGTCAACGATAAACGGTACGTCCATAACTAAAGTTTTCCACCAATAGCAACTAAGGAAGATCTTCGACATTTAGAAGAAGGGAAAGCGATGTAAGCAAGGAAAATAGTAATTTGATAAAATCATTTTTTTTTCATAATTATATATTTTTCATAATTAAAGCTCAAAACTATCGAATTTAATCGCTATGTACACCGCTTTAATCAATTTGCGCTATTAAAAATAAACTTTTAACTTAACGATAGTTGAAAGTGAAAATTGTTTACATAAGAAATTGTTTTTGTAATGCTTTGTAATAAAATTATAGCTAATGAAATACTTAAATAAATTATAGAAGCTAGAACTATCTTATTATTATTATTGTTACGCGATGTTTCCAAGGCAATCGTGGCACTGGCGCCAGCAGATGTTACCGCAGAGAACTATGTCTTACTGGCAATGGCAAGAATAAGAATAATAGTCACTAATCGAAATTGAAAGTGGAACTTCGAGCAATATTGAACTATACACACAGTAATTCTCGTATCTGTAGTTAAAAAATTGCCTGTATCAACGCTAGAGCCTTCATTGTGCACTTAAGCGAGTTGGAAATGAACAAAGGAGAGACAATATAATTGTCACATTACAATCATACAATTACAATTTTACAACAATTTGGGAAGCATTTGTTCTTACAACAATAATCCTTTCTCAGTGGAACCAACATATCAACAGTTCAAAATAGGAATTTACAAAGGTAGTTTTGGCTGACTTATACTTGTACCAACTAAGAAAGCTGTATATTCTCCAAGTTAGCGAATATTACTCCACTTCGATACAAAATTGGAAAATAGATTTGCCCTATGATCTTCCGTTAATTATAACTTTTGATTGACTTTGCAGTGGCGGGATGTCACCAGATGACGGTTCAGCCGAGCCTGAGACATGAGCAATTTCTATTGCAGACACGGGAGCCTTTGACAGCGATTTGTTAAATTGAGCTATTGAACGGTTACGGAGAGTGCTGGATGAGGGATCATATGAATAGGGCCTTTCACAAGACGAACGGAAGTGCGATGCTTATTTTGTACAAAACATCCAGACTAGTAATGCACACTGTTCGATTGTGAAGTTGTTTTTTGGCGGGAGTCCACTCGCTTTAGTAGAAACGCAGCTGAGTAAAGCTTCTTCAAACCATTCCATAAGATCACCGCGAAGTAAGCTTAGGCCTCAACAGCAGTGACAAAGACTCCATTAAAACTCTCCATTAAAAGTCTCTTGTGGCAACCTGAAATTGAGCACCTGTGCGTTAAGACAAAGTTGGAACCAGCAAGGTCTACAGCTCAGCATTCCGCAAAGTCCGATTTGTCAACAACATTCGCTCCACTTGTATGTTTAGAGAAATTTCAATCAACTTGGGATAATTATCCTCCGCATTTTTCTGAAAACCTGACTTATGGTAGTCAATTTCAAAAACCTCCATATGTATTCAGAGAAAACATCCCATTAATTAATATCATATGTTTGGTGTTGCTTCCGAAAAGGCCTTTAGAGCCCCAATTACTTACGAGCTACATTTAAAGATGGTGGAGAACTTATCCTTCAAGGGCAAAATCTCTGTAACATTTCTCAAAAAACTAACTTTACCGAGACTAGAATTTCATAGCCAAGAACAACGAACACCATTAAAATTCTTCGGCTGCAAGTCCTTGAAAATTTTATGTAAGTTGATCGTATTAATAAAGAAGTCAAAGCGATGGCATCATTCTGTAAAGACTATTGGTTCTCAGATTAACAAACAGTATAAAACCCAATGTACAAACTACTTCCTCAATAAAAAAACATCAAATAAACTGGTTAAATTTATTTTAAGAGGAATTGCATTGTACAAATACAAGGTGTTTTGCGGAGATGAATTTTATATCCAGAAAAAAGTTACATTATGAGAACCATAAGGTAGATAGACTTTATTGTCTACTAGCAAACGCCAAAGCAGCACCGAAGATACAATACCATGGTATAGTTACAATACTCCAATGGTTTGCGCTTCTGCAATGTCATTGCCAGATCTATCCAAAAATCCTACAACTGTTAGTTGTGTGTTCTTTGACATGAAAGTAATATTTTATTTAATTTAAGATTTATGGACATGACGACAGAAAATTTATATTAGTAGTCGGGTCCGATGTTTACCGTCACTGTTATTTAATAAAATGTTTGGGGTTGAATTGATGGCGTCTGAAATGAAAACTTTTTAGATCGCTTAATCAGTTTGCAGGAGTTTGTAACGCATAAGCGGACGTGTCATTGCAAAGCTAGCTAGCCCGGCAGTAATGGGGTTTCTCCTCCTTATACAACATATACTCAACAGAGGAAAATACAGAAAATTTTAGCGCATATTTAATATTTTAAGAAAAAATAGGAAAAAGAAAATTTTATATTTACTTATATAAATATTATAAAAAAAAAAGTGTCCCATTCATGTAAAATGTTTAAAAAGTACCCTCCGTTTGGATGTTCCAATCACAAAAGAACAAAAATATATATATAGGTCTACTTCGCTATATTAAGTCGCAAAATATAGTATTAATTAAAATTACGACGGATAGAAAGAAAAGATAGTTAAAAAGCTGGTGGCGTTGACAACGCTGGAACGATGTTTGTATGCTGCTCATGATAACGTTACTAATGGTGATGTTGTTATTGCGAAGATTGGTGGTGACGATTATGTACTATCGTTGTAACGAATACATTTGTGGCTAATTCATTCCTTCCCAAGGTATGGTCGGATTTAGCTTATCACCATTGCACCTTTCTTTTAACAATTACAACAAATAGCTTCGTACAGTCACCAAACAAATACATATTATATATATGTATGTTAGTAAAGTTTTCATCAAGAAGTTTGTAAATTCTTAAACACCATTTCACACTCGTGTGTGCATGACAAAAAATTGCTTTTTCTCTATTAATGTTTCCAACTCTTTTTTTCCTTTCTTTCTATACTTGTATTTCTTTAGATATCTCCTGTTTATCTTCTTGCCTGTATTTTTTTCTTTATTGTTTGTCGCAAATTCAGCAATGCTTAAGGAAATTTTGAACATAAATTAATGCCTGCGCACGTTTGAAGAATTATTTGTTCTCAAATTTGTATAAAACAATCTGAATATCGACAAATTCTTGTTAAACAGTTTTCCTTGTTCTATCGTTAAGCCAACAATCACATCAGAAACATTTAATGATACGACTGTGTCAAACTTTATACGCATTCAATCTCATGCGTATTCCATTTGTTTGTAAATTACCTCTATTCTCCTATATTCTGAAATTCCGACCATTCTATAAGCATTTTATAAGCATTTTATAAGCATTTTAAACTACGTCTCCCACATTTTATAATGAGTTTGCATTTTCTTGTACGCAATTAACTATATATCTTGTAATGTTAATTATCGTTCACTTATGAAAAGTAATTAAGTTTCTTTTTATGCTTCACAAAAAAATTATTTTTAAACAAATATTTCGCCTTTTTTATGTGTTTGTAATATTTGTAAAAAATTCATTTTCCAAATTTTCGCAAAATTGCAAAGTGAAATTTATATTACATTATTGTTTAAGTGCACTATTTGACGTGTTTAAGCATTTAACAAAAATCGCATATCATGATCAACGTTTATTACATATATATGCATATATATATATTTTATTTCGGATTATTTACAAATATCTCACAAATCCACAGTAGTTAATATTGTTTTACTATTACTCCTTTTTAGGGAATTTTAATTTGTGGTTTTTTGAATTTTTATCTAAAATCAACACTGAATTTTCATTTCAACGAATGCGTCCAATTGTCTCCGTACTTCAACCTTCTCATCACTATCACAAGAGCTACGACCGCCAATTTTGTTGCCGAAGTTAACGAACCACTATAGGGTTGCAAATATAATACGTTATAGTTCCTTTTAAACCCTTATAATGCTGATATGGTGTAATAACTCGTTGCTTAATTCTAATAATATATATATGGTAACTAGCTTTTACTTCGAGGACGTAATTTAAAAAACATTTAGATATGCATTATGTATGGTTTTCGTCTTTTAATATTAATTTCGACAAAGAAGAGCAAATAAAGGACAAATTGGCCGTTTGGTTGTTTAGCTCTAGATTCTGGTATTCTTTTATTTTCATTTTATATATTTATGCACTACCGTATGAATCTACCTATAAAGAATGTGCAGTGTTAAAATCAATTGCAAACCAAAACATAGATTTTTGTTCCATTCTAATAAAATGCTCCATTGAAAATGGTTTTGTAAGGATACCATTGTAATTTTAAATAAATTTTTCTTTTTAAAATTTAAAATTTTGGTTTGACTTTGTTTTTAAGTACATTTTTTTGGAATTTGTCTTATTTTCCATTTACAATCGTTTTCTCTTATAAATGCATCTCTGAACAGCCAATAGTAAGCCTGCAAAACCAATATTAACTCAAAATGGGGACTATGTAGCTTTCGCCTCACTTGACAGAGATGAAAGAGCTTATCTCGCAGATGTTGTGCATACGTGAAGCAAAAGATTGGAAACCCCAAAAAATAACTTAATCGGCTCACATACATAGTACTCAGATGATTAAAGACTCGTTTCTTTTAAAGCATATCTATTCACCTTATAACATAAAGTTAGTTGCATATGCACTTCTATTTATTCGTCAAATTCAAAATTAACGAGAATTCTATTTAGCAACGTTTGAAGACACCCAATGGATACTCTATAGGTTAAAAAATAATATTAATAATTGTAGTGCAGTGACTCCCAAACATTAAAGAGATGCATATACTATACTATATGTTTCAAAGCACTCTTGCTGCACTAATTCTGAAACATTAAAAGCTTTCGCCGTTTCGAGTTTATAGGGATATTTGAAAATGAATGCAACCAGCTATTTTTTCAATTCGAGCGTTAATGGAATCGAAATAACTTTGAGCTTCAGCATGGATGCAATAAGAAATTGCCCTATTGATTGAGTCAATGTAATCACAATTCGCATTTAAATTAAGAGTGAATGCAGTAAAAAATTGCACTTAGTTTTGTAATGTAGGCATAGAATAGCGTCCAACGTTAGAGAATAAATGCACTATAATTTCCTTTAGAATTTTGATGTATACGCGACTCAATTAAGCGATAGATAGATAGTTGCAGAGAAGCTTTGTTTTCGTTTCAGATGCGTTCATTAGCACTTACTAAACTGAAAGAATTAGATACCTGGTGGTATCTGATGGCCGCCTTTAAAGAACTAATGAGCAGGCTGTATTCAATTGTTTGTTCTGATTTAAAAGGATCAGCTAATCATAAGTTTGAACAATGCAACGGCTAAAACTGTGAGAGCGGTGCTCGTTTACAAGACTCAATTAAAGTACTAAATATCTGTTAAAACTCAAAATACTATTGTCAATTAAACATACAACCTATTGCAGCAGAACAATGAGCAACAATTAGTACATATTAAATTTGTCGCATGCGATATAAAAGTCTTCGAAGGTGGCCATGAGGAGGGGACATCCAACGGAGACATATTCACTACGGTTTATCTTAACCATACCAAATTAGCAGCAGCTTAAAAGCTATGTCAGTTCCATAATAAAACTAAAGGTAGTGCAAGTGTCATCGTAAAACGCGTAGCTTTATGTGATGAGAGCTTCACACTGGCATGGAAAGCTCTGCAATCAAAGTATGAAAGCAAGCGAGTATTATGTGAAAATTCAGTGCGAACTATATTGAACATTTCTACATTAAGCGAAGAAAATAGTCAAATCATTTTGAAATTCAAACACGAGCTAATGATTGTCTTGCAACGGTTAAAACTCTCAAAATTTCAATCTCTGATTAGGATCGGGTTCTCGTTCTCCCATTTTTGATTGAGTTTCCGGATGAAACCTATGCTTTACAGAAGCAATTTTTGAACTTCATTATAAGCAGAGCTGAAACCGCTGAACGAATTGACAGCGTCAAAACCAGTAAAGCACTTTTCGAACACAAAAACGAACAAATTGCAATCGCCGACCCTCCCAGTTCCTGAACATTCAGTAACAGAGTGCAATTTATGTAAGGGTAAATATCACTCTCTATATCAATATCCCATATTTCGTATTTATATTCCTTAAGAACGATACTATTATTTTCGAGGAGCACAACTGTGCATACATTGCTTGCGTCACTAATCATATCAAAGCCCAATGTACCACCAATGAACAACCTTTCAGGAAAAATCCAAAGACAACACCACAATAAGCTGCAAAAGTATCAATCCAACTTGTATCGAAACGCAATTGGGTCTCAAACTACATTCCACGAAACTGTTCAATCACATGTTCACTCTAACTTGGCCGCTAAGTCAACTGCAATCTTATTGCGAGCCGCCTCTGCCAATAAAACACGGAGGCGCATTATTTATTGTTCGTACTCTCGTTAGTCCCGGATCTCACGAATCAATTTTTTCCGAAAGTAAACAAGGCGCACTTCATATATAAACCCAAGAACCTCGTCACGATGTACGAGGCACAGGCGGTAAACTGCATAAAGATCTGCTACAGTTTCAAAAGGTCAAAGAATAAAATTTCAAATCGTCACCATAGTTTTGCCAAAGATAACTAATTATTTTCCCACCCCCCTTTTGATATCAAATGGCGATCCAAACAATCAAAGAGTGATCTATCTGATTCTAGTTTCAACTATGCGGCGACGATATGTCTCTTATTGGGAAGCGATGCTGATCCTTTCATAAATTTAAAAAGCATTAGACATAGTACTTGCAGAGCAGCTTAGGCTTATAATTAAATGTTCGCATGGGTTCTCTGCGACGAATCGATACCCAATGCACATTTACTTTCAGGGGCCTTGTTTCCACACATAACGATCCACACCTGAATACACAAAAATTTTCTCTTTTCACAAGAGAAAATTCTTCATAAACTGAAATCTGAAATAGATCAATATTGCAAAGAATTTTGTCAAAAACTCTACGCTTAGCGTTGGGTTCACCATCCAGGAATTCCATCTTTAAAGTACTTTAAAAAGCTTGCCCAGTAACGTTATCCATAATCAAACCACCTACAACTGTCACAAGAGCAGCAGACAGGAATTCTAAAAAGTTACGTAGTTTCGATGAAGAAAAACACATATTTCTCAGTAAAGTCACCCCTCGCACAGTTCATCCAACGCACATTAACACATCACAACAACAGGATGTAAGCAAATCCCCAAGCACTCAAATTCATAACCATTTGTTTACGACATCAGTAATCTCAAACAAAGAATTTAAAAACAAATGCTATTCATTGCCATGAAGAACCTAAAATCATCTACAATAACCAATTCACCAACTTTTCAGCCCACATAAAAATGAGTCTCAACCTCAAATCTAGCTCTACTCTTCCTAAAAATGACAATAGCAGGACAGTAAACACTCTCGATCAATTTTTTAAGTTTTACCAGGACGCGTGAATGGGTTGTATGTCGGCGTCATCATATCACTCGTTTCAATCGCGAATTTAAAAGGACGACTTGAAAAGAACGATATAATACTCTTCGTTGTTACCTCTGCTGCATCAATTATTTAGCATGCAGTCATTTCGAACGATTTCGAGATGAATGCCAATTGGCTTATATAAATCTAGGTTCTTTGGCAAACCCCCAGTACTAGTTTTGGTTTCATTTGTTGCAATTCTTATAATATTTCGATTTTCTATAAGGTTGTTTGATCGGCTTGATCAGTGTTTATTTTTCGTGATATTCAGAAATTTTTTTGCGTTTTCGTATACTTTGTGACATTTTAAGGAAAAGAAGTAAAGCAATTCATTTTAATTGATAAATTATTATTTAAATGTACGAAAACCAGTACAAGAATTAAGTACCCTGAAATAAAGATATTCTCTTTCGGATCTTCTAGCGATGCTGTATGGAAACTTTTTTGCGGAATTAAAATTTATTTTTTGTTTGTAACTTTTTCTTAAGTCAAAAGCACAATCTTGAAGTATTATTTAATATAACTTTTGTTTCCTAAGAAAAATGTTTTTTGACCCCTAATTCATATATGCAGTTTTTACCAAGAGGGAACTCCATTTTCGATATTGTATGTAGATTTTATTGGGCTACCGTATATATTTTACATATACCAAATTTTTTATATTTATAATAAAATTAAAATCCGCCTGAGTGGCCGAGCAGGCAAGAGTCTCGACAAGCAATTCAATGGTAGTGGGTTCAAATCTCAAGTGCGGTAGAGTTTTTAATAATAATAATAATAATAATAATAATAGTAATAATAATAATAATAATAATATTAAAAATAAAAATAAAGCCGAAAGCCTTAGATGCTAGTGTCTTAAGACTTTAGTCTTAGAATTAATTTTCTGGCTAAATTTATATAATAATAATAATAATAATAATAATAATAGTAGTAAAATCAAAGCAAATTAATTGCTTCCAGTTTTGAAAATAAAACACATTTATGTTCACTCAAATCAAGTGGTTTCTTTCCAGTTTTGAAAACAAAACACATCTCCTTTTTTTCTACATTTGTATTTAATTATCGTTGTGGTCCATGGTTTTGCTTTTAAATTTTATTCGTCCTTTTCTTATTTTTCCTGCTTTGGATCACTTAAAGGATGTTTGCGGTTGTTGGTGAGAGCGCGTCGTTTGCAACGTAATATAAATATTTTTTAGTTCTAATTTATAAATAACAACAACAACGATTTACTTGGGCTTTCATAAATATTTGGTAATTGAATTTCACCAAAGAAAATTGTGACATTAGGTCACAACATTAAGCAAAGTATTAACACAATTTATAAATAAAATGCCTGTCATATGCCTTATTATCAAACTTTTTATTAGATTTTGGGATGCTTTTCACAGAGTTATTTGCGTTTTCGAGTAAATTAAGTATGCGTGCCACAATGATTTGCATTTGTTGTCAATATTAATATTTCAAATTTGGCGAATTTGGACATGATCCAAATTGCTGTATTGTATCAATACTCTCTAATGATTTTGAACTCTTTGACTACCTTCTTATATACTTATACAAGTATCCATTTTCCTTGTTTACTTTTGTCTATCATACAGATCTGCCGCACTACAATTGATGTTTCCTTGTAGTCAGCACCACGTACAAAAGTAATATTTGTTTTAAGACTAATACCGCACACCCCATGCGAAAGATTGAAAAATACATTTCCGCAAATTACTATCTGTTAGTCTAAGTATAAAATGTTTCCGAATTACCTCTATCGCAACCTGGAGGTACGTCGTCTTTACAGACTTTAATTACGGCTACCAACATGCTAAGTAAATCATTGCGGGTCATAGGGGTGAGTTGTGGGTGGAACGAGGGTCATTAATAAAATAGTTTACTCCATGAGACAGATCGCGAAATACTAGTTCCATAGTTCCACAGCTTTCCGCCTACAAAAAATAGAATCTTTCCTAAGGCGGATCAGACTATCAAACTCAGTCCAATTGCCTGAATTCAGTGAACGCACGTAAATGGTAAAAGTCGTGGTTTTTTTAATTGGCGTAGTTGCCGTTTGGTCCCATTTATACGAATTTTCAACACCTTCTGACATTATTTTTAATGCTGCTCGTGGGAGAATTGGTAATAAACATTCATAGTGTCTGCATTTCTCCAAATATGAATATTTCCAGCCATAAGACTCATGCGACCCTTACATGTGACGTTGCTGAAACTTCAAAACCTACCGATATGGCCAAGAGTCTAGGGGAATTTTAACTTACCACAACTCACTTAGTGCTATAATGCAGGCTTCAAGAGCTGATAGAGTTATCCTGTTTATCAAGGAAATCTTTGATCGGACTCTTCTTCGATAAAAACATATTGCTAAATGCAATAAAAAATGTTGGTTTTGCCAATTTTTCCGAAATAGTTATAAATCGCTGTTGACGATTCAGTTCGCCTGAGTATCTGTATCAACTAGCCTTTTATCCTTTTTATCCTTTCAAACTAAATGGCGCGTGGAATCGTTTCAACATATTAAATCTCACTTGATCAAATACGCAATCTGATTTCAGCAAAGTCAATATTTTACTGCCTAAAACTCATATTTCACACATTATGTTTGATTTTTCTACTGGGAATGTAGGCACCTTAATATCCTTGTTTTATTATTGTTATTATTATTATTATATAAATTTAGCCAGAGAATAAATTTGAAGACTAAAGTCTTAAAGCACTAGCATCTAAGGCTTTCGGTTTTATTCTTTTTTTATTAATATTATTATTATCATTATTATTAAAAACTCTATCGCACTTAAGGTTTGAACCCACGGCCATTGAATTGCTAGTCGAGACTCTTGCCTACTCGACCACTTAGGCGGATATTCTTGTTTTATAATGCTATTTCCGACTAAACTACAAACTACTCAAACACCACACAACAAACGTATGGCTCTGCGTATGACTATTTCAACTGCTCGCCTGCTAGATGTAGACGTAATTATCGTAAAAACCATAGTTATCGCAGATACCTTTATATGGTAAAATTGACACTTCTAATCACGCTTAAATATTTTTATAAATTCGT
>CCAG010017072.1:0-73353 GCA_001077435.1 Glossina morsitans morsitans | reverse complement strand
AAATTTCGCCGTACGGGTTGAACATAAGAAAACATGATGGAAAGACGAGCTTGGATCGATATAAGAAATGACTTTAAATCGATCATTATAGTAAAACGTGGATCTCTCCGCAGCCGTTCTAGAATCTTAACCCTTCGACCACAAGTGGTTTATGGTATAAAAAGGACGACAAAGTTACGGCAGTTCTTTCGACATAGAAATAATGCGTAGTTCCATGACAAAAAAAAAAAAAGAAAAAAATTAAAAATATTATAATCGGGTAATGCCGACTATTACTTACAACATTACTATATCCTACACCATGTCGCCAGCTATTCGCTCGTTTTGTTAATATTGCACCAAAAGGTACACTTTACAACACACGCATTTTGGCGATTCATTTTGAAAATGCAATTGGGAGCGGTCGAGAAAGTCAATCGATCCGAACCATACTCAATAGCGTTCGTTCCTGGGAAAAAGTACGTCTGTCTATCAGATTTCATTAAAATATCGCAGAAAGTGCAACGTGTAGTTCGAACACAAAAACACATAGACAGACATCAAAAGGACAGGCAGACAGACAGGCTTAGATCGATTCAGAAAACGATTCTAAATCGATCGGTATAGTAAAAGGTGGGTCTATCTTAAGATTTTCTCGGTGTTGCACATGTCCGCACTAACTTAATATATCCTGTACCGCAAGTGGTGTAGGGTATAAAAAGCGAAACTCTAATAAAAGTTAAAAATGATTATTCATTAAATATTTCACATCGCATGTGGAACGCGTGCCTTCGAAAAGTTTCTGACATTCTTCCTTTTCCTGCACGATGCAAGCGTGCAATTGGGAGAATTGATCACAATTGATCAATAGAAAATGTGCAGTCTAAGCACAGCCACACTAAACTACACACACCTATTTAATAGTTTGCCAAAAATTGATAAAAACTAGTTGCGAAGTTTTGATACATAGACCGTACCACTCCGCCCTTGCCCCGTTCGTCTACCGTTTGTTCCATTTTTTGCATCTTCATGTAGTTGTTCGCTCAAAAATCCGAGAAGTTCTGCAATTGTGTTATAAGCATTTTCCTAAAATGATGAATGTCAAATTTTGGTCGGTCACAAGAGCGTATGTGAGTATTTTAGAGGATTTCATGAAAATGACATTTTGTTGCACAAACACCACGAACCTCTTCCTTGGTCATATATAATCAAATATCATAGTTAAATAAATGAACAGAAATTGCATAAATTTGTTGTCACACGTACGTACATACATACAGGTTGTTGATGCATAATATATGCCGATTTGATCTTTTTCGTTGTCTTTGTATCGTATGATGAAAACTTGTCGTTGTCTAAAAAATGCTTTTGATGAAAGGATATGGAAATAAAATTTGCATTTGATAAATGAATGTTAGTGTAAATCCAAGCGCTATTTTATTATTAATTTCAATACTCTTTCTACGCAATACCGTTTGGAACGTTCATAAAAATAAATAAAAGAATAACATGATTTTCTCCACCAATGTGTCTGCCGACAATTAAACAACACATCAAGTAAAGTATGAAAACAATGCACATTTACAATAAAACAGGTAAGTCGATAGATAGATAGATAGATAGATAACTGGCGAAAAAAAAAAAAAAAAAAACAAAAAAAAAACTGTATGCGCCTTATGGTTGTGGTTGTCAAAAGTAAGCTTTGCTCCTTGGACATAAATTTAACTAACAAAGGCGCGTTCGTATGTTCTTGTCATAAGACAGGTAAGCACTTACGCTCATCTCATCTTATTTAAGAATAGGACTGCATAGACGTAACACATACGCCCTAAACGTATAAAATAAAATTAGTTTTTGTTAGACTTAATTTTTACGAGATGCTGGATTTCTCATTGCAACCGTTTACTCTTCATGAGTTATTCCTTTATATAAATTAATGAAACTCTTACACAGGCACACACACACACACACACACGCATACACAAATCTGTGTATACATCTGTACATATGTTATATATATGTTTGTGAGTATAAATCTACATGTATGTACATAAAATATATATATATATATATGTGTGTGTATAAAACAGGTTCGTTTTCTTCTATAAATTCAAGAAAACATTTTAACGCTTGACTGAAGATTTAAAGAGAAATCAACGTGCGCCAACAGTGTAAATAAGCTTTAACGTGAGATATCTCATCTCAGCTCGTCATTTTAAGCAAAGCAACGCAACGAATCTCCAGATATGATTTACATGAACATCATTGCCGATTCATCCATTGGCCCCTTGTAACCCCTCAAATAAAACAGCAAAGGTAACAGCAATCGCAACAGCAAAGGTAACAGCAACAACAACAGCAACCGCAACAACAACAACAACAACAATAAGAACAAGAACTCTATGCACTCTCCCTAAAAAAAAAAAATTCACACTTGGTCAAAGTATTTGCGGCCAGACTAGCATTGTTAATTACTGTTTGCACCAAGTTGCTCATTAAAACTCAAGTACAAAACAAACTAACATTAATGAGCGCATCACACAGAGTAAATTCGCTCCTATGTATACGTTGTCCATTTATACGTTGAATCGATCAGTCGATAGTGGTGATGTGAAAGCAAGTCTAGACTTGGACGAAAGACCTTCTTTTTTTTTTTGTTTTTTTTTTTTTTTTTTTTTACACAGAAAATTAGCAACTTTCGTGCAGAAAGCAAAAGCATGTATTTTATATTATTTTTTTTTTATTTTCCTTTTAAGAGTAATGATAATAAGTAATCATCCTTAAAAATGAAAAGAATTTCGTTTCTCATTCGAAAAAACCTGAATTTTTTTTCTCCTTTTTTTCTAGTATTATTAATCCATAATAATTAACCACTTCTTCTTATACGGTTTTTACGGTATGCAAGCAATACGGTTCACAAGGAATACAGGCTTTCATGCAGTTAATGTATAATTTACCAATTACTCGAGGACAGTTAACTAACTAGCTTGACAAAGTATGTTGGAAAGCATTCGTGTTTTGAAAATATTTTTGAAAGATAGAAAGAAAATTTTTACGCAAACCCTAAGTGAACCGCCTATTCTACTGTTTTCCTTTACTACTCGTACCCCCAAAATATAAACAACAATTACTTAAACAAACTCTAAAGAAACAAGAAAAAAGTTTTTTCAATTTTTTTTCGGATACTCATTACACTTACATAAGTTGTAATGTACAATATTTGATTACCAAAGCGCGAGAGAGAGAGAGTGCGAAGACAGATTCGTTAGATACATTGATCGATATATTATATTATAGCTTATACACACTATAATGTATCTGTTTCAAACAAACAAAAGCCCAGTCAGTAACGAGTAAATTCAATCGCCTTTTGAAGAAATTAGTTGACAGCAATTTTACGATCGAAAGATTTTTCATGCGATGACGTAAGAAAAATGCGCATTTTGTCGATACGGTGCGTTACAGTCCTTGATCGACAGCTATCGTGTTTACGCGATCGACTTTATCCGACATCGAGAACCATAAACAAGCCCAAGATATTTGCCTAGACTATCGGCACAGCATACTTGCAACTGTGGTCTGAGCAACACCACCGAGACACCACAAGCCGCAAGGCGTTTTTTACTGCACCTGACAAAAATATTTCATAATCAAACTAAAATCAAAGCGTTTTCTTATGACTATTCCTTCGGAATATATCCACGTTGTTATAAAATCAAAGCAACTATACGAAGAATGTAAACCGTTTTTAATTTTATGATCAGTGACCGATTACAATGTCAAAGTATGCTCCTTACCCTTATAAACTGAAACTGTCTTTACACATTTCATCTTATTTGTGTAAAGGTTTTTAGAGAATGTTGATGAATTTATGTTTATGAACCGATTTATTTGATCTTCGATAGGCTTATAAGATTACTAAGTCTTAAGACAGGAAAGGGGGAGAAAACAATTGCGTGAATTGATTACTATGAGCGAGACCAGGGACCAGTCATATTGCTTCTTGAACATAACGAAAGTGGTAAGAAATCTTTTAGGAATGAGTTTATCGTTCTAGTGGAAATATCGAGGTCATAAAAGCATCTCGTAAGTCGCACAAGAGACTGGCAAACAGATGGACATACAAGATTATCCATTGTGTGATTGAAATTTGGATCAAATTTCAACATATTCTGTGGAATTTGGCATTGCTTATGGAACACAATACATACATATTTGTGCTGCTCCAAGAAATTGGTACAACTTAGTACGAGAACCCAAAATGAACCCAAGGTTACGTTTCGTAAATGACCTTGGAAATAAAGATTCTTGCCCCTTTGAGGTAAAGAAAACACCTGTGATGTTCGAAAAGCACTTTGCACCGTGTATAAAAATCACTCGGCTTGCGGGCTGACAATTTCATTTTTGAGCATGACAATGGCTTTGCCGTTGCCATCAATGGAGAAGGCTAGGGAAACGTGATAACTGATTTTTTGTGGCGAAAATTAAAAAAAGACAAAACAGTTATTTGATGACTCTATACAAATACAGATAAAATAAAAAGAATATAAAAAATCTGTTGGTTTTTTTTTTTTTTTTTTGTTGAACAAAACCGGCAACATTTGATTAGAAGATGATGGAAAGTTACTAATTATTTGATAAAGCAACGTAAATATAAGAGTAAACTCACTCACCTGTCTGACTTGTTTGTATTGTTCTTCAAAACTCCAGCCATTATTCTGTTGGGACGAATTTGATGTATCGCTTAATGGAGACGAATTAGAAGCGGGATTCACTAAAATGAATTCAGATTTTTAAATATTTCGGCTTGAAACTCAACTTCACAAAAGTGTGTTTTCAAAATTAAATAAACATTTGTACGCATAACTGAAATCTTATAAACGCAAATGAGAGGAACATATGTGCCTATAATTATGAAAGTAGTCTAAGTCCTACATTTCTTGTTTCGCGATATTTAATCAATTGCGTTCGAATAAATCAAAAAAAAACTTTTTACATTATGCCGCACTTTAATGCAGAATTTTATTCATCTTGATAAATGGAAATCAAGACTACATACTACTACATACACACTACTACACAAAAATCTTCTTTTTACAGTTTGAGTTGACTTAGACCCTTTCTAAAAATAAACTGAAACTCCTGAAGCAGTAAAAATCTTATTTGAAACAATAATTTTAATGAAATAATTTATGAACATTTATTAGTTATTTTTAAAACGCAATCCATTTTTATCATTTGCGGCTTTTATCATTACGAGTTTTTAAGATTCTTAAAATGTTCTTTAAAATCTGGAGGGATTTATGGTATGGCAATAAACACATAATACCTTTATGTTTCTCTTCCGTTACTGGTTACATCACTACTAGGTTTATAATGAAAATAATTTACTATTTCCGGATATTTTTGGTCTTGCTCTTTTAGGTGAAAGATCGAAAAGGTGGAATTTAGAATCATCTAAAAAAGTTTTATAGAATATCTTACAAGGTTCATTTCTCAAGAATCTCATCCATTAAATTTACAGTCAAGAGACAGATTCGCCCACGGCATTGTTTGCTCTTCTTGTCGATGACTCTTCCATTGGTTTTGTCAAAATAAAATCGTGCTGCAACATTCGTCTTACCGAAAACCTATTTCTTCTTCCACACTTTTCTATCAATTGATAATAATGGTCAGGGTTGTAGATGTAATCTGCTTTTTTGTAGGGGTATATTTAGTTTGTCCACACTTTTGCAAAGCCCAAAAGGAAGCATCAGAGATCCACGAACTCTTGATCGGCATCAAAATCTAAATCGATTTAGGCATATCCGTCTGTTTGTCCGTGCAATGTCTATTGTAAACATTCTCCTGGCCGCAAAAATGAAATTATCAACATAAAATTTGGCGGAAACACTGGAAGTTGTTGCACGCAGGTTGGTATTGAAAATGGACTTAATCGGTCCACCACATAAACTGAGAACACCTCTGTTTCTCACAGGGAATGTAAACTACAGCAAATAAATAAATAAATAAATGTATGGGCAACGCTGTAGCTTTCCTGCACAAAAATGGAAAATATTTTTTTGTCTTATTTGCAAAAGATTCGGTCACGACCGAATATAATTTCCTAACATGTTTTGTTCTCGTTTCTATCAACCCAAAATCACGGTCACTCGGTAGAAAGGAATGACCAAATATCAATAGTCGTGGTCCATTGTTTCAAGATTAACATTTGATGACTGAGCAATTTTCATCCATGTCAATGCTACTTAAATGTTATGATTTTGGCCTGAACAAGCATCACTGTAATCTATTAGTTATATCCTCCCATATGCATGATACTACTTCCCGTGGAATCTGTTGTCGTTTCTGCTAATGTTCTGTTGATTCTCATCTGTCGGTTTCTTGTGTAGTTCAGAAAGGCATCAAAGAGAGCCACGCGCCATTTCAAAGTTATGTTCATATGATTTCTCTAAATTTTTGATTTAACCCACTTTCATAGTTAACACCACATGATTTCCATATAAGGTTGAAATTGCAACCACTATCTAATTGTTCATTTTTGATGATATCGTAGAAATTACATTTAATTAATTAATTTTTTAAATTTTTTTTAAATTTTTTTTCAGTTTTGCCTTAGACTACTTTCATAATTATGGGCACATATACATTTCTATTCTATTCGTTCAATAGATAGACACTTTCTTCTAGGAATTACAAATATTTAACAAACTTAAGGGCTAATGACTCATTGTTTTCGTTTTTTTTTTCCTACAATTTTTTTATCGACTTGAATATTAAATAACTATTAAAGAATGGTATTGAGAGGGTTTTGTGGCGAATTGAATTCTTTATGAGGCTGAAAAACTCTATTTTTCGAATGAAGTCAACGAGTAAAATTACTGAAATGGGCTTAAGTCTATTACCGTTTAATGCCTTAATCGTAAAAGTACGATTTTCAACAGATTCCTTGAAATAAACAATTTTTTTTAGTTAAAAACGAAGCCATTCTTATATGCTGCACCAGTCGTGGTACAAGGGTATATTAAGCTTGTGTGGGTGTACGGAACACCCAGAAGGACCCACTTTTTCTTATATGAATCCAACCAGACTCATTAACTGAATCTATTTAAGCTTATCTGTCCATCTATCTGTCTTGTGCTCTTCTCCCTTCAATCTACAGCACTGACTGAATTGATTCGTACGAGTTTTTCAAGCACTTCTCATATAATGTCACGTTTTGAAAAGGTGCATATGAATAATTATAGGGTGCTGTAGGGTATTTAAAGTTATTGCGTTTTTACTTGTTTTAATCAATATGTTTAAAAAGCCTTAAGTTTAAAGTACAATACGCTACAAGGAAGTTAAAGCCCACATTTGCAGCCCATTAGTTGGTTTTTAATATTTACAACGAACGCACAAATATATATAAAAAATTAGTTTCCAATATATTGAATTGTCTTTCCATAAATCTGTGCTCACAAGATAACGTAACTATGGTTTAACTTACTGCTCCTTGTGCAAGACATGGTCTCCTTATAATGCCAAATTTAGTATTCGTAAGTGCATCGCGGTGTCCGTCAAGCACAATTTATATTGTCGATAGTTTTTTCTTACAGTCCCAAGTATGATGTTAAGACAAAAGTCATCCATGAATCGGTTCAACATATTTTACACTGAAAGCTCAATTCCTTTAAAAAAAGCTTGGGAACTGATTTTGTTGGATGCAAATTTTAACCAGCCTTCATATTTATTATATGCACCTATACATCATTCGCAGCGAAATGTGCAGTGAGCCGTTGCAAAGAAGTTACTGTGGGGCTCGACAAGAGGGCCTCGGCTTTCTCGTCCACGCGCCGGTGTCAATCATTACGAAGTTTATTTTATGAAACTAAGCAATTATTTGATTGAAAACATTCCCTACAGAGAGTTATTCAATAATTATTCAATGCCGGTGCGATGAGAGAAAAGAAGAAACTAAATTTGTCGATCTCTGATGAACTTGGGAGTACGTGATGAGAAAATTGGTGATCATGGACTTGATGAGACTCATCAGAAAATATTGTTACTTAACATTTACCGCCTAACAAGTCAAACGCATGCAGTCGGCCGCAGGTGAAAAATTAAAAACACCCTATACCACACCATATACCCTATAGCTTCCATTATGTATACATTGCTGTGAAGAAATGTATCAAAGAAATCAAAGCCGGATAAGACTGACCATTAAAACCCCTTACACCGCTTTGCTTAATGCAGTTATTCACGGTTTTTCAAACAAAAGCGTTATATGGGAAATGGTCGAAAAACTTTTGTTCGTCCTTGGCCCAAAAAACGTCATTGTACGAATTCCGTTAAAAGACTTCAAAAATTTGTGACCTGTAGGTCGAACACAAGCGTACAAGGCGGACAGATGGATAAAAAAGCTACAGAAATTTCATCAAAATATCTCAAAAGTTGCGACTTATATGGCGAATGCAAGATTGCAAGACGGACGGACGGACGAGCGGAAGCAGAAGCTTAGATCGTTTCAGAATTTATTCCACATCATTTAGAAATACATTTTGAATTGATTGGTAAATAAAAGGCGGGTCCATCTCAAGTCCTTCTGGACATTGTATAATTTCACGAAAACTTAATGCATTTTGTACCAGAAATAGTGTAGAGTATGAAAATATAATGGACTCAATATAGAGCCAAGAATTATTTCTGCTTAATTGACAGAATGTTGGCAAAGTGCTTTTAAAAATTTCATCGGTTCCCTATGCAATTAGTCGCTAATAAATGTATATTGCACAAGAAGTTAAGTTAAGACTTACCATCTTTTGTACTAGGAGCGGTGGGTGATGTAAATGAGAAATTGCTATTATTACTATTGCAGCCATTAAGCATTGGACCGCCACTTGACGTTATCGTTCGGATGGATTTAATTTTGCACGTTATAACGTTGTTACCAGACTGAGAAACTACACCTTGATCTACGTGACTAAATGGTGGCATTGTAGTTGGTGGCATAGTAAAAGCTGTAGTAATTGGGGCAGGTAGTACGTTTCCTCCGAAAGCGGCCGCATGTACGGCATAATCTTGTTCCTATTAAACAAAATCCAAATCACTACAAATTTCCAATATTTCTGAATGATTGTACGCATAATTATATTTATGTACAAACCATTAAACCAACTTTCATATCAGGAACTTGCATTTTTAATTTCTCCAAAACATCGCTATGCTGCAAATTTTGTATACTATGCAGGCCTCCAATACTTATAAAATCACGTAAAGCGCTTAACGGATGATTTGATGGAAAATGATGATGATGACTGCGAATGCATGTGTACAAAGTGATTGCGATTGATAACCAAAGAGAGAGGAAAGAAGAGAGAAAGAGAGAGAAAAAAAGAAAAATTAATTACAATTGATTATAATTTTCCGGGAACATTTTCATACATATATGTAATAATAATAAATTAATATCATTATGAAGTTACGCACCTCATTGGCATATCATTGGTATGGTCTACGGGAGTACGCCGCCCGACGGCGCTATATTCCATGTTACCTCCGTTCGATGGTAAAGACGTATTTAAATGCTCACTACGACCGATATGTTGTTGCTGCTGCTCTCTTTCAACTGAATCACAGTCACGCATTTCATCATCCGTATGATCATCATGTGACTATAATAAGAGTAACAATACAAACAATAACCGCATAGCACTCTTAAGTGTGGTAAATGCAATGATATTAATTTGTGACATTAACTGCAACATGAAAAGATATTACAACAACCATTTATTTCCTCCTCCTTACGAATATAACTTATATATGTCTACAATTGTAAATATAGTCAGACAAAGTAGAACGAGTAAAGCAAAAAAAAAAAAAAAATTGCACCGAAAACGAATCGCGTCATACGTTACGGACAGAGTTAATGCCATGTAAAAACATTTGTAATCAATGCAGAATCCATCGATCGATCGATCGATTGAAAGATAAAACACATAAACAACAATAATACGCTGTAGCGTTTCTTGCCCCTGCTGTGCCTACATGAGTACACATTTTTCATGATTTTGCGCTACATTTGGTGCGAATTAAAAAGGCAAGAAAACGTGATTTGTTTCTAGTTTGGCGGCTAGAGACGTCATTGTTAGAAAACTCGACCAACCATCTAATCCACACTAAGGAAGGTTTCATGCAAGAACTTTATCGTATCGTATATTAAAGTTTGAGTTATGCCAAGCGATTATTAATGAAATGGTTTGAATTCATAAAATCGAAAAAACAATTTACTTTTAAATATATGTTATAAATAAATATTGAATTAATTTATGGTAAATTGTATTTGTGTGCGTTGCGTTTATGCGTGCATTGCATGTTAACATTTTAGCATTTTGTCTGCTGCCTGCATGTAAAAAATGCATTTGTAAGCCTTTTTTTTTCAAACGGAATCATGTATTGAGGGCTTTTTGCTGGAGGCGATCGATCGATATGAAGAAGACACTCTTTTGGATTTATGAGCATGTGGCTTAATTGAAAAGTCAGTTCATTAAAAATTTCTAAATTCTCCAAGTCATCAAAAAGTCGAGATCAAAAACTCAAGGAGCGTAACAACATGCTCCCAATGCACAAAAACATAAAACTTTCAAATGCACATTTTATTAACAACAAAACATGACCTCAAGCACATATGAAACTGAAAATTGGATTCAATTTTTATTAGAATCATCAAACGATACAGTTTGCAAATCACGCCATGCCGTTTATTAATACATTCGCAATTGAGAAACATCTGCTTACGGTAAGGATTATTTGAGCCGTTCATTTTGAAAGTGCTGCAAGTCTATCTTTCGTTATTGCGAGATATTTGCATTTCAATAAATATAAGAATAACGCTAAACGCTGATGGGTAACTTTTTTGGCTATTCCCCGATGTCAGTTAATCTGGGTTTATTATCTAATAAAGCTTTTAGTACTGGGCAAGAAAAGTGAAAGTTGTATTATAGCTATACAAATGTGCCTCACTTTCAAAATTGATGAAAATTAAGATGTTTCAGTTGTTGTTGCCTTCTTATACGCTACACTCCTTGTAAAAAAGAGTATACTATGTGTGTGTGTGTGTGTGTGAATGTATGTAATAGCCAGAACGATTTAATATAGAACCCTGCCGATCGATTCATAATCATTTTCTGAATCACTTTAAGCATGTCTGTCCGTCTGTCATTTGGATTCTGTCTATGTGCCGTTTTGTTCACCTTACGGGTCGCAATTTTCGAAATATTTTGATGTAACTTCGTACACAGTGGTGTGTGTTTTGAAGCAGTGAGCAAACTTGACTGAAAATAGATTGGATCAGAGCATTTTTCCGAGCACCACTCATTTTTTGGGAAAATTCGTTATATGGAAAGTAATGCAATATCCGAAACTTCTCGACAAAAATCCCTAAATAATCACATATCTGTATACTAAATCGATATGAAAAATGAGGATCGGATGGATCGTTGTCTTGAACTCTCTGCTATATAACTGTTTCTATGAAAAACAAGCTATTATACGGCAAAATGGACTAATTTTTAATATTTCACAGCGCCAATTATTCCATAATAGCATTAGGTAGTCCGGAAATTTCTTTCGGTTTATCGCTACATAAGGAATCAGCTTTATTTAGTTGTATATTTCACATCTTGTTCAATAATAAGTTGACACTTGTCAGGTAATTTCATTATTCCCCCCTTATAAAACTTTTTGGCCTTTTGCAACAAAACAATTTTGCATATATGAATTTACACTGCGGACAACGAAGGACATAGTGATCAGATGGCGTAATTTCAGAACTATATGGCGAATGTGATAATACAGTCCATTCAAGTTCTAATAATTTTTAGCGGCTGAGGAAAGAAATATGATGTCTTGCATTGTCGCGATGAAAAACCATATTTTTTCGGTCGATCAATTCGGGACGGTCCTGGAGCAAGTCTTCGTTTAATTTGCTTAGTTGTTCACAATTCACTTCTGCATTAATTGTTTCGTTACGCGGCACAAACTCATAATACACAAATCTCTTATAATTCCAATAATTCTTTTTGTGGACATTCGGTCTTGGTGTTGTATGAGGTGGCTCGCCGTGTTTTGAACATAACCTAGTGCGTCGGACATTTTTGTATGGGATCCATTTTTCATCATCATTTACAATTCTCTTCAGAAATGGATCGTTTTAGTTTCGGTTTAAGAGCATATCGCAGATATTAGTGCATTGTGTTAAATGAATTCCTTTGAAAGCATATTTATTTGTTTACTTACACATGAAACTCAGATAAAATATATCAACAGTCGAATTCTCTTAGAAATAAATCTTATACTAGTTATTATTACAAACTAATAGAAATTCTATAAGGAGAGGTAAAGAAAAAAAATAATAATAAATTGCGTATAAATAAATAAGAAAGAAAAAAAGAAAAAAAGAAGAAAAGCATGTAGACAACTCGCGCAGAGGCACACCCACAACCAGTACAGAACCAAGTTGCAAGTGAACCCCAATTGCAAACATGCAAAAGCTTAGCAACCGAAAGCAGTAAACCAGACCAATTTATTTTCGAAACATATTGAGATGATAAGATTCCAAGTTAGCTTAAATACGACATAGGCAGATCGCGCGTATTAACCGAAGTTGTTTTGATAGGCTTTAAAGACTCCGATATTGAGATTAAGTGGTAGACATCATTTGGGTTTCTGCAAACAATCTATATAACGCCTATGGAAAGGAGAGCAAACGACAGAGGCATACTCAAGTAAATAAGCACAGCCTTTCTGGAATGTAAGGATCGACTTAGCGTCGATCTAGCTTTACTTAAAGGGAGCTCAATGTGCAATCTTTGATCGAATAAAACTCCCAAAACGAATCTTCTTTATCCAATTTGTATAAATCGATAAAAAGTCAGTAATGTCTTCCTCGTCGAAAAAGAATGTTTCTTGCATTTTTTTAGTTGTAATTTCATAAAATTTAACGAGCCCCATATAACCAAATTATTTAAGTCAATTTGAAGCTGATATGGTTGCGATTCCAAGGGGCATGTATGTTAGCGCACATTAAGATCTGGCTGGATTTAATCACCAAGATTATTAATGTATAGGTTAAAGAAAAGGGGTACTAAGTGGCTGCCTTGACGGATGCCAGACGTCATCCGATAGAGCTTATCCATTTCGCTAACTACAAACGGAAGCAAGAGGCCTGGAATTTGAAGACCAACAAGTTATGCTTAACTAAACGCTTTACTGAAATCGGTACATATGACAAATGTGCGAGAGCCGCTAGAAAAAGCCTTGAAAACATGGCAAGTAAACTCTTAAGAGATTCGTAACTGTTTACCTTCCTCTTAGGAAGCCATACTGGAAAGGACAAACGTAAGATTTGCTAGCAAAAGCTGAGTACTGAGTAACAACTCGCTCAAACAATGCAGGCAAAGCCTCGCTAGTTCTCAATGTGATGCCTGTTTCCACATTTATGAAGCGGAGTAAGGATATCAAGGACGGATTAAAAATATTTGAAATAACACCGTACACCTGGTCAAACCGTGATTTGAGTATAGATCGTGGGATGCCATTAGGCCCAGGCGCGCTGACCTCAAATTACGTAAGACGTCGTTTTCTGAAATGACCAAGTTAGGAATCGGAATCGAGTTAGTGGTCAGATCCAGATAGTTAACTTTTAAATCGGAATTAGAAGTTGAAAAATTTCGTCAGAAGAGATTGGAGATTTCAATATCATCAGAGCATTCAGAGCTATTGAAAGAGGCATGCGAGGGAGATTTTTCTTTTGAAGTTAATAAACTTAAAAAATAATTTAGGAACAACAAGCAGTGAGGATTTTATCAACTAAATTGGTGGTTCAGGTAATTAAATCTATACCTTGCAGCAGATGGATGAAAACAGTGCTTGCGATACGTACTCTCTCTCTCTCTGTGAAAAAACGTCCACTGGCCACTTTATTTTATATATCACTTCGTCCGCAAGAATCTGCTTTTAAAGTCCACTTTGTAACAAGTGCTCGCATAAAAGGGACTCGTATAGCACGGTGGAAAAATTGTGATCCTGTTCGTAAGAGAAAAGAGCCTCGTACAACATGATGAAAGAGTGAGACAGAATGCAGATATGTATTGATAAATTTTTCTCTATCTCTGTGTATCTCTTGTGAATATAAAGACATTTGTTAGGCGGCAGCCATAAAAACTATTGTCATGTTGCGTCTGAAGGCTGATTATTAATTAAAGTTACTTTAAAGGCAACAATTAAGTTAATCGCTTAAGGCTGTAAAGGGCTCATGTATTTATATAATCAAAAGACTCGTTGAACGCCAAATAAGTCTACCCTTTCTACCGGACAGTCTACGGTGTTAGGTGTATAAAAAAGGTCTCTGACGGATACAACACGGAAACGCGTCTGCCGTCTCCACCGGACGGTCTTTGGCATTAGGTATATAAAAAAGTTATCTTCATACTTGTTACAGAGCTGTAATCATTTATATTAGATTTATAGGAAAGTTCTGCCGTAGATAGATGGTAGAATGCATTATGGGTTATGTGCGGTCTTATTAGTTAGCGTACCGCTCGTGAGATATAAGATGACTTCTTTCAATATTCCTCATCGGTTACTTACGACGCGCAGGGCGAATAACGCGTAGTGCACTTGGCATGGGTCCAAGAAAAGAAGCAAGACATCGATTGCTTCTAAAAACATATCTGAAACGTTGAGAAGCGAAGTTGTGAATGTTCAGACCTGCTAATGACAGATTACACAAATTTTGTTCGGTAAATTTCAGTTTCCAAAAATATCATCGACCAAGGCGATAACGATATATTCCGATTCATATTAGGAAATACACCAAATCTAATCACTTTGCAGTTGCAAAGGAACTCCGTCCAAATTCCTATGTTTTATTTCAAATGCGGCAGAACTTTTCCGCCAAACTTATATACACCTAATTCTCTTTTTACACGATAGATTCGTTCCCAAAAATTACGTGTAAAAAAAATTCGTGTAAAAAGAGAATTAGGTGTAAACAATATTAAAAAGTTCTTGTTAGAGTTCACTTAACTTATTTCGTGCTTACGCATTTTAATTCATTAAATATTTTATAAAAAATAACTTCTACTTTGGAAAAAGGGAATTATATCTGGGAATTATATCGTGTTAAAATAAAATAATTCGTGTAAAAAAAAGGAATTTTTTTCTTTTGAACTCGTGTTAAATCAAGTTCGTGTAAAAGGAGAATTAGGTGTATAACATTTATATAGTTTACAAATTACTTTTTGATTATATTGAAAAACCCGCGGCTATAGAGAAGGGTATGTTTCCCCATAGTCGATAACATTTAAAGCGATTAATTCAATTCGTAAATTAATACCTGGAACTATAAAGGGAATGTTTTCGTATTAAAGTGTAGAGAGGGAATATTTAAGAGTTTCATTTATATGACATTAAAAGCTAATCTGTAATCAAAATGTTCAGTTGTTGCGCGTGGTGTGATAAAATTTCCCAAATCTTTCAAAGTGCGATTTAATAACCACTTAATAAAATTCGGCAGGAATTTAAAGGAAATGAACTGAGGAAAGGATAATTGCTCTTATTTTAGTATTTCCGATAATTATTACCATTTCCGACCTTTACTCTTTGAGTCGTAAATTTAACAAATTTATTATGCCCTACAGCACTTGCGGTGCAAGGGTATATTAAGTTTGTGCGGATGTATGCAACGCCTAGAAAAACTTGGATAAACCCACCTCTTCTTATGCCGATCGATTCAGAATCAGCTTTTGAACCTATTTAAACTTGTCTGTCCATCGTTTATTCTTGTGTTCAACGTAAACGTCACAATTGGCTCAAGAACGAACACGATTTGGAAATAATTTGGATCGGATGATTTTTTTCGACTACTTGTAGGGTGATGTAGGGTATTTAAGTTAACATTCATGAAACCATTCATAAGGACAAGTAATAAATTTGCCCTTGTGCCTAATGCACAGAAGAAAAAGTGATTTTTATTGAAAAATTGGAAATAAATTTAAAAAAGTTAAAGAAAGTTAACGTCAATAATGGCCACTTTGTGGTTCACAATTAATTTATTCACTGAAATTTGGCAAAAAGCATTGCTTATGAAATTTTTAAAGAATTTCTTTGTTTTTCATTCTCCTGTGCTTTACTCGTTGAGGTTTGTTTAACTTCTTTCTGTTCGTAATTAACGTTTAAAAGCGCTTTCACTGCAACTATTCCAAGGTATTATATATTAAAAGTTTTTACTTTCTAGGAATAGCTGGCATAGATTGAAGTTGAACTGACGTAATTGATGTCTAATATCAGGCGTTCTATGAATTACTCTATGATACCATTAGCAAATTGAATTTTGATGAATGCAAGAATAGTGATAAAGTGTTAGATCTTCCGGCACAACTAAATCGTGCAAGAGAGCCTTATAAGTTGAATTCATTTATATATATATATATATATATATCGCTATATAATTATGTATATGGCGTATGCGAGAACACTTTTAAAACTGTTTAAACAACTTATTTCACACCGTTGTGTATGTATGTATGTACATAAATATTTGTTTGTGCATAAATGTTTAAGAAAAGCATAAAAGTGTGACTATGTATTGCAAATCGGGAATTTTCAATTTAAACACAGCCAAGGCACTAAATCGTACCTTTGAAACATTAAAACGGCGCATTTATCGTTTATCGTTACGCTATTGAAAACTTCCAAGAATTCTTTGATGTTTGGCGAACACCACAGCGTTGCTCTGTAACCACAAAGGTGTTAAGCATTCCCAGTACGAATCAAATGAACGTAGAACCCATACCTGCACGCATTTACTCATATACATATATGTACATAAATATACATATACATATATATATATATATATATATATACATATATATATACATATAGTTATATGAACGTATATTTGAATAGAATCATTGGTCGCATATACATTGCGTTTGTATAAAAGAAAAATTTACCTTTTAATATAAAGGAGAAAATTTTACGATTTTTTTTTTTTTTTTAAGCTTTGTACTTGCGATACAGTTTACGATTTGAAAGCAATTACAATAAATCAATTTTGTCGCCACTATTCGTTGCATTGATGCGAGCAGCTAATGTTGTAATGCTTATGATTATTGTTGCTGTTGTTGGTGTTGTTGCTGTTGTTGCTGTTATTGCTTTTGTTTTGCCTAGAGCCCTTAACATAATTATGCTTTTTATTTAAAATAAAATCGCATAACATCCAAAAAATTATATTCGGCTTAAGCTGAACCTTTTTCTTGTTTTTATTGCTTTTCCATAAATTTATTCATTTTGACAACACTGTAAACACTGTAACATGCTATAAAAACGAAAACGTTTTATTCCATAACTGAAGCATGACACGTACGACAATCAAGCGAACGTAAATAAAACGATTTCATAATAGCGATCGTGCGACAAAGTGCAGATAATGCAAAATAACCTAATTTCTAAGTCTATGGCCCCATTTGGGCCGTTTGAATGTGAGACCCATTATGTACACATGGCTTTGAATATTACACAAAACATATTTCTACAATGATTTTGGAGATTCTGAAATGGATTTTTAGACTTAGCCAAGGCAATAGAAAAGAACATATTTTTCTAAGTATTGTCTCTGTCCGTTGTTAGATACATATTTTTCCCTTCCTTCTGATACAGCATCACTCCCCTGCCAAGAAGACAAACATGCTTTTGAGGCTATTCATGTACGTTTTTTATACCCTTCACCACTTGTGGTACAAGGTTATGTTAAGAAGGAAGACGGAAGGAATAAGTACTTGGGAAAGAGCCTTCTTTCATTATACTGATCGGTATAGTATTACTTTCTGCTTGTCTGTCCGCCTGTCCTCTTGTATTTTCATGTACTCAACTTACAGTCCGCAATTTTTCAAATATTTTGATGAAATTTGGTAGAACGACGTGCTTTGGCCCAATGCCGAACGGTACCGAAAATGGGTTGGATGTGAACCCTTTTTCGATCGCTTCCAATATAAGGCCTTATTTTCAAAATCCTTATATGAATAACTATATTAAGCAAAGTGCCGTAAGGTATTTAATAATGGGCTATGTTCCTCTATATCATTATCACATGTTTTGTTAAGTTGATGCAACTGCCGTTAATGTCTTATACGCCATTTGTTAATTTGTAAATTAGAACATACTTTGTCGTATGTGAAAACTTTTGTCAGTAAATTTTCAAAAGAAATGTGAAACTCTTATCACGGACTTTCAAGTTACAGCTAAGAAAATTGAAATTGATGTCGTGCAGAAGCGGATATCTAGGATAAACCTTTAGCGAACGTAGGGGTGAAAGTGTGCCAACTCTTTAGTGTAAGTGTTATGCCTTCAACGACTGAGCTCTCTTTACAGCTACGACGAAAAGTTTGTCCTACTGAGATTCGAACCTACGAATACTGACTTGGTAATCATTTGGTGCTCCTAGTTACTTACTCCTATTCCGGTGGCAGCATAACAAAATTTTTCCACATAAAATTAATTCCATTAGCAGTTAAAAAAAGAAGAAAGTGAGGTAAGTAGCTTTCCTATATGGTTGCTCTGTCTGCTAACGTATCACCAAGAGAAAAAGAAAACCACTTCCTATTGATTGTCATATCATCGACTACCAAATTGTGAAAGAAACGGTAGTTTCTTCTTAGTTTCATGATTTTATTTTTAATGCAATAACAGAATCTGAAGTCTGAAGTATTTAGGTGCACACATAACGAATATTAGCTTACATTAACACTCATGCACTCGCTTGCAATGTGAAAGTGTAATAAACTAGAAGACAACAATTGCTTTTGTCTTATCGCTTTGCCGAATTTTTTTTTTGTTCTTTTTTTTTTTTGTTAAATTTAATGCATTTTGAATAAAGCGGAAAGGAGAGGAGAGAACATCGTTCGTTATGAATAGTTGGGATGTAACACAGTTAATAATAGAGCAGAGAACAGCATTGACACTTCGAAAACAAAATTATTTACATACACAAAAAACGATCCAAAGGTCGAAACTATTGTAATAAGACGTTCAAACAATTTTTCAAAATTCCGCTTAATACCCACTTATTAACGAAATTGTTATTCAACTAATGAAATCGTTGGCAAAAACATGTATTAAAAAAAATTAAAATATGACTACAATTATAATTTGTGCTTCATCCGACGAGGTAGACTTTAGTATTGATAAAAATATTAATTAAAAGTAAAAAAAAACTTTGCTAAAACTTTACATTAAATACCTTACACCAACCTACACTAATCCATATATTTTCTTTTCCAAATAAAACGTGTTATGAGAAGTGATCGAACAAGTGATTTTCAATAGCATTTGTCGATGTATCAAATTTCATTAAAATATCTTAACGATTTTTTGGTCCAGACAGACGGACAGACAAGCTTTGATCGATTCAAAAAAGAGATTCTCCATCGTTCCGGCATATTAAAATGTGGATTTATCCCAAGTCCGCATATACTTTATATAGTCTTGTATCACAAGTGAGATAGGGTGTAACAGAGAAGCTATGAAGATAAACTTATCCCAACCCTTAAATGCAACGCGTGCACTTATGGATTTCTGTAGCTTCATATTATTGGCACTTGCCTTACACAATATCTTAGACGAGTAATAGAGAATCAAGGAAAGAATAATTGTAAAATAGGTTCTATATCCGTAAAGAGGGATATGCCTCCCATTGTTTGTCTAATTCTTTCGCTCATTCCTCCTTAAATTCGCAAAAATTAAACAAGAAAACCGAAACGGTTTTGTTTTAAATCACTAAAGATGAAGATTGAAGATCCACCTACGAACAGCTTAACAATTTGAAGGGCGGTTGCAGAAACATTGAAAACCTCTGCTTCTTCGAGATTATCTTAGTTTTTTCAACTATTATATTAGATGGTTGGTAATTGGCTAGCTACGCCCATTTTTAATGCGATTATGGTTAAATGAATCTGCTAGTAGTACCCCAACTAAATTGTTGTTTTCTATGATACGGTTGGGACGATCTTACGCTAATGTAAAATAATATGAAAGTTTCGATGTCTTGTAATAATACCTTACATAATACAGAGAACGTTATATAAAATGAGACGATTTTTTTTAATCAGCTTTTAGTATTTTCTCTTTCCAATAATCTCTCTTTATTTTCCCTCCATGGAATCTCTTGCCTTCATGTCAAAGTAAAGCAACATAAGCTGACCAACAAATTAAGTTAAGAACGATAAAAGAGAACAATCGAACGAGAGCGAGCGAGAAATAAACCAAATTATTGTTCACCTGGAGTTTATGGGAGTTTTGTCTCGTATTTTCTAAAATGTTCCGTGCGTCCGTCTGTTCTAACGCGTGGCATATATATGAGTTAGGCGACAAAATAAGCTAAACCTCGGTCGTATTTTCCATCCCATTGCCGTTTTCGTCATTTTTTTGTTATTTTATTACACATTAAGTTATTATATTGCTTGTAAGAAAGTTATCGTAAGGAAGTTATTGCTAACTTTAAACATAAGATTAATTCTTGTTATCAGCAACAGGCATAATACTAAATGTGATGAACAAGTCAGCAAAAGTTGATATACGTATTGGAAGCCCTGCTATTCTGTTGTTACTATATCCTAATAAGTTATACCGCATATAGATCGCTGACAATTCATTTTATATATAAATTTACGAAGACCATTAAAAACTGCAATCAGGATATGCGCATGAATAAAATACTTTACCTTATAGCCTGGAAGGGATGTTAGTTTATATACATACATATACATACAATATATATAAGATTTGATATATAAGATATCACATATATAAGATTTGATTTTTACGCGTTTTATGCCCACAAAAAAAAAAAAACGAATAAAATTTTGTTTTTGGGCTATGAGCGTCATTTGCCTCTAGATGCCTTGATTAATCGATAAAATTTTCCCTTTTGGGTTTCAAAATTTCCACGAATAATTGATGGGAAAGAATGACGAAGAATTCACAGCGTGTCACTGTTTGATGCGGATCTTTTACTGGAACCATCATCCAATCATTCTTCTTCAAAAATGCGACTGATCAGTCAATAAGACTTAATACTGCTCGCTGTCGACATGATAATCGATGTGGATGACAACTCCAATACTTTTAATAACACGGTACCCCATTCTATATAGTCGGAGAATTTTCGGAAAATCTGCTTAGATTTATTATATGTCAAAAATTTTACGGTCAGCTAAAGGGCCGGTAAAAGGATCGTCCCGATTCGCAAGAATAAAATATTGTTTAGCGATGGCTGAATTTTTTTATATTCACTAACTTTTTCTTCAAGAAAATGTATAAAAAAACTTCAAATTCCATACTGTGCAATATTGGATGTGTGTGCCCTACTTTTTCATTTTTGAGCAGGTATTGTATCACTCATGCCAAAAAGCTTAATTTTTCAGCTTTTAATGACCGGAGTTAATCGGCTTAGTTTGCACTGGAGGCGTGTCCTTTCAGCGACTACACGCGTTTTCAATACCAACGTGCATCCAAAAACTTCCAAATATCTTAATTTTTGGCAACAGAAGCATGGTTACCAAGCAAATCCACGATATCGGAAAAACGGAAGGACAGACCTAGATATCTAGATGGCCTTAGTGTTTGATATTGGTCAAGAATTTGTATATGGACTCTCGGAAGCGTTTTGCTGCATGTTGCAGACGTTTTAGCAGAAAAGTAAAATATAAAAAAGAAAATATTCTATAATAAGGAGCGTGCGTAGCCGGTTGTTTTTAGTTATTATAGACAGGTACTATAGAATCATTCGTGGAGTATTTTTCTCGTAGCATCTATTACGGAGGGTAAGTAATGAGTAAAATCCGAAACATTCTTTTGTTTCGAAACCGCAAGTGGTGTCAGGCTACGTTGTAGTCTGAGTGTGTTCTTTGGCCGATGTGGTCCATTTTCAATATCAGCTATGGTGCAAGAACCTATAATTTGAAACCGATAACTTCATTTTTGCGATCAGGGTACGGCTTACCACAAACATTCCACGGATAGATATGTGGACCCACGGACAGACGAACGATTTGAATGCTGATCGATAATATATATTTTATAAAGACTCTGAAGCTTTCTTCTAAGTGGCACAAACGTTGTAATCAAATGAATATCCCCCCCACTCCTCTTTTCAAGAGTGAGGATAAAAAGTCCACAAGAATTCTAAAGTATTAGTTTGAGATCATTTTGAGTGCAAATGAGTTTTTTTACATTCGTGTGATTCTCAAATGTCATGTTTGTCAGCGTGTTCGACGAAGTAAATCAAACGAGTTTTATTTGCCGTAAGTGAGATAAGGTTTCTTTACTCTCCTGTAAATTCCCACCTATGAAAATCATAAAGTTCACTTGTTTTAGAGCAAAGTATGCTTAAAATTCAATTATTAGCAATAAAAGAATTACGCACAACTTTTTCCAACCTAATCTCAACGCGACTGATATCAAATATCAAAAGCGAGTAAACATTACATCTACAGGAATTTCCCAAAATGCTTATCTGTATGAACGAACACCGATTATATATTTTCACTTTCGTGCATGCTTTATGATATGGCCGGTAGGTACCTTTTTACAGTACATGTTTATGAAATCAGCAAAATATTTATTGTTTATTATTATAAATATTTGTTATTTAATTAATAAAAGAAAAATTTATCCTGAAATTAACGGTTACTAATATTTATTTACGGCCGGGTGTTTCGTTTATCTCTACGAAGGATCTTGCGGCAGTCTTGTGTCTTAAGCAAACTTCATATAACATTTTTCTCTCTGTTTCATCCATCGTTCGCTGCACAAAATTCGATTGTGTAGTTTCCTTAAATTAAAGCACTTTTGTCCACAATTTCTTAGCGCAGGACCTAGCGCTTCCCAAGAAAAGTTTTTAATCTAAATACAAAGTCGATTTCGTATTAATTCCCCATCTTCCCCAACTATGAAAATGCTAAAGAGTGAATTCAAGATATGATTAAAGAATGAGAAGAGATGTTATATTAAAACATGGAAATCAATTTCCAGTTAATTGTATTAAGCTCGCTAAGATATAAGATTGATATTCTCTTCTTATACCTGAAGTATTTTCAATGTTACCGAGCATGACAACCATGTCCTTTCGTTACTAGAATTGCTTGTAATAGCCTTTGTGTGATAGATTGCAAAAAGACTTCCTTTGTCCCTTCTTCGGATTTAAAGACGAGAACCTATTACTTATTTACATATCATAACGAATATCGCATCTATTCGCCTATGCAATATGCAAAATATTGTGAAGGATACGAAAGCAGCGTGCTACAACTTTATAATCACGTAGGATCATGAGATTAAACAAAAGATCATGGGATAAAACTTATGCAAACATATATTTTCAGGTACAGAGATTTGTACAACGGTTGTGCAAATGAAAAAAATAATAAAAAAAAAGCCAAATCATAAAACTGTCTCTATATCGACGATCACTTACTTACCCGTGTCTGGTATGGCATTTGAATTTCCAAGAAGTAGTCATGAACAATGACAAAAACAATAAGATCATTAAATGAAAATTAAAAAGACACAGAAAGAAAGGCACAGAAGGATGGATGAGACCATGCTAAACGCATTTACTGTATATACAGATGCGTACTTATAAATAAGTCTATGTTCTTATATATGTATGAAAGTGTATATATATAGTTATATAGATATATGGATATATGGATGTAGACAGAGCTACATCTATAGTCACACAGCTACATATATAAGACTATGCACATATATGCATGCATGCATATGTATGCATATTTCCTCTATCGTCTCGTGTGTAAGTCCAAACACATGCTTAAATTTGCCTGAGCTATCAGAATTTTCCAAATGACATTTTAATGTCGACGGTTGGGACTAAAATTTTATTTATAAATATGATTCGCAGAAAAATGTCCTTAGCTTGACCTTGTGGCATCAAAGAATATAATATAATCCCTTGGTCCTTCAATTGCGTTATAAACCTGTCAAAATTTCTTAGTTAACAAGACCTATCAAAAGATACAACATTTTCCGTCGTACATTTTTTTTTTCAGTCTTCCAGATTTAGTTGCATTGCAATTGTTTCTATTGTTGTTTTTATTCGTAAATTGATAAAGCGTAAGATCGTAAATTTAAAACAAGAAATAGTCTTTTATGAGCGAACTTTCTCTCTGCGTCAATGACATTTTTTAATTACTTAGCTTGAAAATCGCGCAAATTGGACATGAATCTAACCTTCAAAAGTGAAGATTGTTTTTTCTTCAGGATGTTCAGAAAAGGCACGAAAATGCATTCGTTTTAAACCAACCACTCTTGTGCGCTGCATGTTGCTTTTTTAAGGAACATGCAACGATATGAAAATTAGCTCAACTATCTGGTGATGTGATTTAGGTAAGCAGTTATTATTAAAATTATGGTAAACTTCACTGAACGATTGACTTTAACACCTCCAAATACACCCAACTCTCTTTGTACACGAATTTGATTTAACACAAGTTCAAAAGAAAAAAAATTCTTTTTTTACACGAATTATTTCGTTTATTTATGAATTTCAGATATAATTCCCTTTTTCCAAAGTAGAAGTTATTTTTTATAAAATATTTAATGAATTAAAATGCGTAAGCAAGAAATAAATTAAGCGAACTCTTACAAGAATTTCTTAGTATTGTTTACGCCTAATTTTCTTTTTACACGAATTTTATTTACAAGTATTTTTTGAAAACGTATCTATCGTGTAAAAAGAGAATTGGGTGTATATGCCTTTGAAAGGATTCACTATATGAAATGATGGACTCTTAATTGCAAGGGAGCGAATTATCCATTCACCCAGGTTTAGGTTAGACTTTTTAAGCTGAAGAAACATTTTCATAAGAATCTGAAACTTGATATCGACGCTTTTCACGGTGTTACATATGGATATAAAAATGTTTGTGTTAGAATCATCAAAAGGGGGTTTTCTAAAAGTTGCCAAACAAATTAATTCAATCACTGCCATGACTGAGTATAAAGAAAATTGTGTGATTTTCATAAGCGTATTGAGAATGAATTTTGAAAGAGTTTTTTGACTTTTCTTTCTTCCCTGGACACATATTAAATTTAATTATTAAACACGCCCCGAAAGTTTCATAAACTTTGTGAAAGAGGACTTGGTGAGTTTAAGAGCGTAGGTAGACTCAGTTCCTGCAGCACATCGAATTTCAAATATACTTTACTTTATGTGACGATCAAAAGTCGTTCCCGGTTATAATTCCACGAATCGAGCTAAGCATATTTGTTCGAACGTTTGCATGTATATGTTGTATGTCAATGTCTACGCTTAGTCTAAACGGCAAGACGTATCCTTGCATGCATGCCATGATCTTAACTTTATCTGCTTGTTCAAAGCGACTTTGTATGCAAACATATACTGCACTAATACTAAGAATAAGGAGATGAGGCTCCCTTCAGCTAATCGAACATTTGGTAGTCAACCAAGTAATGGGTATGCATAAAAGTCAATTGTTTAAGTAGATCTTTTCTAACTATATGTAATTGTTTTATGCCTATCACGGGAAGGATGAGGGATATATTTTAAAAGGAAACTTCAGAGATATATATTCTTGATCAGCATCAAAAATCTGAATCGATTTTCGCAAGCTGTAATATCCGGGTTGTACATATTCTCCTGGCCGCAAAAACTGAAGCTATCGCCTTTAAATTTGCCAGAAACATTCGAGCCTCTTACATGCAGAAAATGGCCAAAATCGGTCGAAGGACGCGTCTAGAGTACTAAGTGAACTGAGAGGACCTCTGCTTTTTAAAACGATTAAAAATGTGACTTTTTGATCATTACTCGTAAACTGCAGCGGATAAATCTACAAAAATTTCACCGCATATTCTATGGGCGATGCTGTAGCGTCTCTACGAATATGGAAAAGATCGGCCAAGCCCACTTCATTTTATAGGGTCATAATTTCATTTTTTTTTTCAAAGCTTTTATAACGCGCAGAAGCAAGCTTCAAACACTCAATAAGGTCTATAAACTCTTGGCTAATTTCAAATGCGGAATGCATCTAAACATATCCGTCCATTCGTCCCTCCATCTGTCCGACGAAGCAACTGTGTACTATCTGTAGTAAGCATATTCCCGTTCACAAAATTAAACATAGTGCTTAAAAAATTTGCCAAAGCTTTGGCAAATGACCCAAACTTTTAAAAGAACACGCCTACAACGTCCGCATGTCTATGTAACAACATCATTTTCATTTTTATTCTGGAAATGGAAAAAATCAATCGCGTCTACCCAATTTTGCGGAGTATGAAAATTTAGTTCTTTTTCTTTTTTTAGGTATCACGATGATTGATATAAAAGACTTAGTCATGACCGAATACAATTTTCTTCGTTGTATCTGAATTTTATGCTAATAATGCTTGCAGGCATTATACACATCAACACACATCAGCAACATAAATTGATTTTCTGAAGTAAGCAAAGCTAAATAAAGACGGATCAGGAAATTATTGTTCGAGTTTTTTAGCATCTTTAGGGCTTTATTGGATTAAATGCCGCTTAAAATAAACAAAAAATTATAGGAAGATAATTAGGAAGGCTGGTAAAGTAAAACGCACAACGACTTCCACAGAGATCATAATTCCCTCAGGTACCAAGTGAGAAATACAAATATCTGCGATATCTATTTATGCAGATACTGCCAAGGGACGTGTGAGACGTCCCATCACATTCTATATGAATACGAGGCCATCTGCAGCCTCAGACACCAAGCACTTTATAACGCCGGACAGGGTATGGTGCTCCGAATCGAAAAAGATGGCGGGATTAATGAATGTCTTAAAACTAAAAGGCTAGAGGCACGAGCGAATATAACGGACGTTATAGATCGCGGTGTGGATTGCCCACGCAATTAATAATAATAATAACATGGGGTAACACGACTATATATTTTTTTCAAAAGAATGATTTTTTTTCTTGTCTCAAATCTTTCAGATTAAGCGGAAAAAATGCATTAATCAAAAAACATTTTTTCGTGTAATTTCGAAGCGAACAGTTAAGAAATTTATGTACCTACATACATACATACATAATTACGATTACTATGTGATCCCACCTATAGCAAGTATAGGGCCGGTAAAAACATAACACACATCTCCGAGGCTGCGGCTTCTCCAAATGTCTCTCTGTCCACTTCATCATCGTGATTGATCATATTGGAAAAATAAACAATTTCCCTGTTGGGAAGGCACAAGCGATTGTTTTACCTATTCTACGCTTCTCGCGTGTACGATGTCTTTAGGAACAGTTTACTTCGACTTGAAAGCATTTCAAAGCATATTTTGTTAGTATAACTTTATCGAGACAACCATTAAGAGGATGTGAGGTTGAAAGCGAAGCGAAAGGAGTCGGTGCTTTTGCCAAGACTCTAAGAGATTGGGAATGAGGGAAGTTTCTGCCATTAATTGTGAATGAATTCGGACATCGAATTATAAATCTTCAGCTGGAATTCTGTCTAGTGTCACTGACTGCCACAATTTCTTGCCATTTTTGCAACTTCCAATTGCTTCCACTGCTTGCCCAAAAATAAGAATTTATATTTGTCGACTCTGTTATCCGTTTTTGAGTTATTTCTTCTAAAAATATTTTGATTTTTAGATTTTTTTACCTTATTTTTGTAGGCGGGAAATGGTGATCTGTGGCGGTGGCATAAGGCAGATCAAGGATACAAAGAAACTGGGATTATTTTCGCATACATTTTGTTTTTAAGATTTTTGAAATATATTTGTCTACGTACTTTAAGTCTTCCCTTAAGGAATTACATTAAATCTCGAACATTAAGGAACCCTTTTATTCTCAATGTACAAATAAATTTTCGGGCGAGACTACCGAGAGTAATATTATCACTGATATGGTTATGTAATTAGTGAGCAGCAAAAGGAGGAGCACATCAAACCTTACTTTCTTCTTTCCATGTCAGAACGCAATTTCATTCATTTTGCCATTGATTCATCCTCTTATCTAAAAGTTTATTACGCTATTTTCTGCTTCCTCTCGATATTAATTAAAACATGCAGTAAAAGAAAGTGGTAAAGTGCCGGGCCTCGGAATCTGTCTTGCGAAGTGTGATCAATAAATTGACCTCACTTATGATCAAATGACCTATGAAAACTAATTAAGAAATTTTTCTTTCTCTTAAATGTAGAAGAAGAAAAGAAAAGAAGTAAAAACGCTTCTTCTTTTTGTAATGCGCTTCTATTTTGGTTTTTGCTCGCAATACACATGGAAGAGTAGTGAGTGAATCTTTTTTAAGAGAAAAACCACCATAATGGCGTTCTGTAGCTCCATTATGCACATGGGCATATTACGTATATATGTAAACATGTCTATACGAATGTGTGGTTAAATTACGTGTATCTGTGTTTGTATTGAACGCTGAAAATGACGCGAAAATAAACCCATGACGCGAAACTGGTTTCAAAATGAAATTAAAAGAAAAGAAAAAGTTGCATATATACAAAAACAAAAACAAAACCAAAAGCAAAAAAAAAAAAAAAATTAAAATAAAAATAAAAATAAAAATGGAAAAGCAACTAACCAAACAACCCTCACTTTAATACCACCAGAAAAGCCAGCCACATAGAAATAATCCCACTGCAGAAATTCACATACATATCTATGTACGTACGCCATATATATACGTAAATGTCAGCTTTTGTGCATGTACACACAAACAAATGCTTTATTTGCTTATTGATCGATCGCGTAAATAAATTATGTTTTGTTATTGTTGTTCCATTGTGGGATTTTTCATTTGTTGTGATGGTTTTTTTCTTTTTTTTGCTGTTGTGGTGAGGCGGAAGGGGGAGGGGGGGGGGGGGGGGATTTTGTTATGGTATTAATTTGCCAACATTTCGCGCATTGTATACAACCAACGATCGTGCTCTCATTACATGAAAACACTAACACATGTCCACAGAATTTTAAAGTAAACAAACACTAGCGTATTAAGTTTGTCATGTAGTACGTTTGTCGTTTCGAATATTATGTAGTTCAACGATATACTTATTGAAATTGTAAATAGCCTGCGACATATGTAATGTAATACAAAAAATATTGAACTTTCTTCTCTTTTTCTTAGTCTTTTTAGACTAACAAAGTATGCTACAAGAGTGTAAGTAGGTATTGACTGAAAAATGCTTCGGTTGACAGTCATATTTTAGATTGTTCCCATTGAACTTTTAACCTTAAGGGCTGATGTAAAAATTTGTCAATAATATCATACATAGGCCTCGGAGATCGCTTTTGACAAAGAGCTCCCGGTGAACTGTGGAATGTGTGTGTTGTTGTAGTAGCCACGAAATTTATATGCTATTAGGGGGGCGAGATTCTTCTGACTATTCAGGGCGAATATTTATAAGTTCATCTATATATTATTTATATGTATTGACTAATGTAATGTAAAGCAAGAAAAATTATTATTTGTTTTTATATCATAAAATGCAACTCCACAACGAAAAAAATATAAATAACATTTTCCCGACGAGTTATCCTTAGCTCATTCGAAGAAACCTTGTAAGTAGACCGCTGTATCAAATCGAACGGGAGCAAAGTGGGTGCGTAACTTACTGTCTGATGAGTAAAAGGCGCACCATCCCCGAGTAACAAGTGTCGCAACTACCAAGTCGCTGTTAGCGGGTTCAAATGCAGCAGACCATACTTAAGCTATACTGTACCCTTGCTCATATAAATATATATACGAGGGCTGAGTAGATAGAGTCGAACAACAATTGCTCCCTACTTCCTTCTCCCATATTAAAAGACAAAACATGAAAGCTCGACGATGCTCACGGGCGTCAATTGAAATAATTTATCGTACAATCCGGTAACTTTCGATGATACCTGTGTCTGTTCCGAGACTCGAAAATCAAATAAAGACGGATAACGGCTTCCTAAATACCCACCAGCGGAATTCGATCATAACAAAATAATATTAGAAAAGCTTATAGCTAGACCTGCTGTCTTTTGTGATAAAGATGTGATCATGGACATTGACGTGCCTGTCGAGGACACAATCGACAAATGTACTTTTAAAGAAAAATAAAATATGACTAATATTTTGTTTAAAAAAATAATGGGAAAATAAAAACCTTTGATCCGAAATCAGAAGCATTTACAAATGTACGTGTATGTGCGTATGGTTTTCGTTCTTTCTTTTTCTTATTCATTTTTTTTGCTATGCGAGCTGAAGGTCGGTAGCAATCTTCAAAGAAATTACTACTGACCCCATACCAATTGCATCATCAATTTATCATTGATACGTCACTAACGATTGCCAATATTTCATTCTCTATAGATGTAAACGACAGCGACATAAGTCTTATAGCAAAATTGAAATGTTACAAATGTATCAAAAAATGTTAATATACTTAATAAATGAAGAAGATAAACAGGGAAATCATCATTTGGTAAATTTTTGCAATCGCAAACAGTTCGAATGTGTATTTTAATATAATATATACATACACACACACACACACACACACACACACACAATATTTGAAAATCTTTAGCATATATGTACACACATACACACACACACACTGAGATAATATGTGTTTCCTTGTAAGTACATATGTATGCAGTTGTTAGTGCAAAGAGAACAATGTTGTGTGCAGTGTGCTCACCTATTAGTCACGCCCATATGAGTGCATGTTCGTTTTATTAGCATTTTGATAATTACTTTTTTTAATGATTTCATTTTGCAGCAGTTGGTTTTAGGTTTTGCGGCTGTTAGCCAACATTTAATTAACTTTTTTATTCGCTTGCATATACATACATATGTAGTATTCTCGCTTTGTTTTTCGATACAGAAAGGGTAACTGTTAACAAAAGCGTAATGTGTATATGGATGGATATATGTGGGCTCCAATCCCCTTACTTACAAGAAAAACAATTTTTTGTTTTTTTTTTTTTTTTTATCATCGTAATCAAAAGCATTAATCAAAAAATTCTAATCTATTTTTTTAAATTATTATATGAATAATTTATTCGCATTTATTTTATTCAGACAGCCTGTCGCAAATAATTGATATTCAACGGATCAGATACACTTTTCTATAATTAATAAATTTTCAACTATCTACGTAAGGTTGGAAATATGTAGGAGCGTGTTTTTTTGCAGTATTCACCTTGAGACTCTTTCGGATAGAACATAATACATATGAAATCACTCATAAATTCATTTCGACTTGAGCCGAATAATACTTCTAAAGAGACGGACTACTTAAAAGCAGATAAAGAGCAAAGCCCACGAAATTATACTTTTTAACCAGTCCATATGTCCGCATGAGTAGCCGAATGGATTAAGAATTGCAACTACCAAGTTTTAGTTTGCGGATTCAAATATCAATGCGGTCGCGTATACTTTGGTCATAACTATAGGGAGTGCTCACCCGGTAAAGACATAATACTTAGGCCGCAAACGCTTTTCTGCCTTCTTGTCACATCTTTCTGATCGTGGCCGTATTACACGAATACAGGACATCCCCTGAGTGATTGGTCATATAATGAAAACTATTATTGTTATTGGGAAATAAAGTCCAAGACTAAAGTCTCAAAGCACTAGCATTTAAGGCTATCGGCTTAAAATAAAAAAAGACAAAAACTTTTTCTTTCTTCTAAAGACAATTGAAGGCTAAAATCAGAAAATGGGCAAAGAGACCTTCAATTTTCGATTACAAGATACAGACAACAAGGATCCTTGAGTGAAATCCCATTTCTACGCGATTTGGCAGCACTGTATAAGTAATTGTAGAAACAAAAAATCATACTTACATACTGATTGACCTGATTTTCGAACTTGAACCCGACGATTTATTAAGAAGAAATTTTTCCTTCAACTGACGGCTCTTGAAAGCACTAAGAGATTTTAATTTGTTTGATCTTCGAACTTAATTTAATAACAAGAAATTTGAACAAGGATTTTTAGGTTATAGGGAGTTTAGAGGTGAAAGAGAAATATGCTGGCAAAACCAATGAACCGCAAGATGCTTACCAATCGATTATTGCCGGTAGACAATAGTCTAACACAACAAAGTTGGAGAAAGTTTAACAAGGCGAACGTCAAATTATTTTATGTTGATTGCATTCAAAAGTGTGAAGTGATTAATTTTTGTCAATAAGCATATGGCTTTTGTTTACATGCGATGACACATGATAAATAGAGAAAATTGAAAAAAAAAAAATGTATTAAGTATTTAAGGAACAGAGACAGCTTGTTTGCTTCTCTGGCTGCCTCAAAAAATTTCATCTAGATGATGTACTTATCCACATGTGACGATTTAATAGGAACTTTTTGCTTTCCTTTCTCACTTTTTCACAAGTCAAGCACAATTTAATTTCTTTTTTCTTTGGTGATGAGACCGGGAGAGCATAACATAGAAATGTTACAGAATCGCGCACTAATGTGACACAAAAGCAAGAAGTATACTCCGTTTCATTGAAGCTGGCCATTTTGTAAAGATTAACTTTGGCATTTGGTATCAGTCAGTGAAGCTTTTGCATAATGTGAACTGAAATTAGGGAAATAACTGAAATCGCAGACATCTCCCTCGCAAAACTTTATACACATAATAATACGCATTCCGACATGTCTCTTTCGCTTTGTGTAAAGTAACCGAACGGACCGTATCAATTTGCTAAGGGCAATGTTTAACTGATAATATCGTATACGTTAACGAAGGTAGCCGAGTATATGCGATTTCACTGTATATGCAAAATTTTCAAAAGCAATGAAAATAATGTAGTGCATATACACAATAAAAATGAAAAGGAATTTAGAGATGAGCCAAAAAGAGAATTAAGGTAAGAACTACTCATCACGTCAACACGTGTTAATTAATGTATTTCAAGATTTCAGTTTAAAGCTTCAAGAGCTACCATATGTATGTAAATGTGTGTGCATAGCAGATTAATTTAAACCATTCATATTCTCGGTACCAAAATGTTGACTTGCATAAAACATAGCAGCACACAAGCATGTCCGTACGTACATACGTGTGTGCATTAAAGTATTTTTAGAGACGTTAATTTTAAAAGCATCATTTTTTTTTTGTGGTTTTTTTTTATGAAAGCATTTTATTGTAATGTGTGATTAAAATTAAATTAAATACACGCCTTCACACTCACACGCGGCATAAGAAATACGGACGTATGCAAATAAATGTGTATGCTAGGAACGTTAGTCAAGGTAAATTATGCGGAAGAGGTCCTGTAAGCTACATCTATAATTAGTTTCTTCTTTCAGTTTCATATCTCTGCTCTTGACTAGAAACATAAATACATATATGTACGGGTTCCGGTTATCTGCTGTCATTGAAATTAATGGAAGAAAGTCGCTGTAAATTTTTCTGAAAATCAATTTTTTTTTTTCGTTTTGTTTTAAATGATTCCTTAAACAACGGATTACAACATTATAAAGCACTATAGTAGATCGTGGCCGACCACTAAATACACCACTTCACTTAATATAAGTGTTATATGGCAAATGGGTGAAAAAGTGTTCCAAATACAACCATTTTCAAGAGTGTTTGTCCTTGGCCCAAGACACATTTGTGTACCAAATTTCATCAGGTTATGTCAAAAATTACGGCCCGTTGGCGGACAGATTGGCGTATAGATAGATAAACTCAAGAAATGAGTCTGAATCAATCGGTATAATAAAACTTGGGTCTGTCTCAGCTTAATACATCCCTACCACATGTACCACAAGTGATGCTACGCGAAGTGATTTTCGTTATTTTAAATATTTTTTACTAATAAAAAAATGATCTCCTTATTCTTGGGCGAAAACTAAACGCTTTCATTCAAATACTTGCCAATTACATGAAAATCAGCATTTTTAAAAACCCCTCCCTCGCCACTCACCTATTTCGATTGGTATGCATGTGAAGATTAAGCGATTTTTTTTCTCTTCTCCAGATTAAACTATGAACCGTTCCGCATTGCATTCCGAGGAGCCTCTTAAATTAAAAATGACTCGTGAGATTGGCTCCGATGCCGTCATTTTTTAATATTTTTCATAAACAATTTTTTTTTTTAATTCGAATATACGCTTGGCACGCTCCACGCTTATTATTAAATCACTTTTCTTTCCATCAAAAAAAAAAATTAGAAAAAAAATTTTTTCTATTTGCTATAGTCATTGCTTGCTACTGTTGGATTTTTTGCAAAACTTGATCGAAACTGTATTTTCCACCGTTTAGCGATATAACTTATGTTGGAGCGTGCAGTTTAGGTATAGAACTTAGAAGTGAAGAAGTCACGGTTTAGCAAAGGCTCAAAAGCCAGGAAACAAAATCCTTTGATAAAAATCGACAGCAATTATTTCCAAGCCTAATAACAAACACCCTTTTATCAAACAGGCATGGACCCAGCTTAAGCGAAGCGGATGCACGGATATGTTTCATATATCGTGTGAAAACGTCAAGACACAATTGTCCTCACGGACATGCATGAAATACGTTTGTATATGAAAACGGGATAAATATTAAATTTGTAAATAATTCCGGGAGCATTTACGGTCTACCGTTACCCGTCTCTTTTATTTATTGTTCGCATAATTTGATTACATAAACAAGATCCGCATCACCCGTCTTCTTCTTCGTCTCAACATCAGCAGCTCTTTAACGCCGTCTCGTTTGCCGTGGCGATTAAAAAGACTAACATGAAATTTATGGCTTTTTAAGTACCATCATCTTTCGTTTAATTAAATTTTATATTATTTAGTTACTAATGTGATTTTTCATAGATTTTATATTAAAACGATAGCAACAAACATTAAAAATTTCATAATTTAATAAAACAAAAAAAAAAATAAAAATCTCAATGCTCATGTGTATATCACTCGTATGCTTTTAATCTAACAATAAATAACGATTTGCTAAGCGCCCATATACTTCTCTATATGTATGTATGAATTTTTTCCCACAGTTGATTAAAGCTAATGCAAGCTAGATTTCGAAATTGAAGCTGCTTGATTTTCAGCTATTACCTATTGTTGTCTTTGTAACTAGGATTTATTACCAGAAATATTGCTCAACCGTTTACTATACTGCACCACTGCACTGCAAGTATAACACGTGATTACATTTACATTCAATAATGTTCTGTAGAGTAACTGACAGGATGTACTTGAATTTCGCTTTGGTTTTGTTCCGTTCGATTCTGTTCTAAGTGTTACCAGCTATAAATATGAGTTATGGTCTGGTTTTTACAAAAAACATTTTTCATTTTAAGAATTGTTCATAGTTCGCTGGTCCTTTTTCTTTATTTCTGTGAGAGAATATGAATTTTGTGACCCCAAAAACTCAACTGATTCGTTGAGACAGTCACGGTAAAGTGACATTTTTCATTAGTCCCTAGAATGGAAACTCTGTTTGAGGACTCCAGATATATACAACGCGGGTGATAGCACAGTCCAGCCCAACGCTGCTGAAGCTAAAGTCTGCCGGAAGGGTTTTGTAAAATGAAGCTATGCCTCGTCATAATGAAAAATCAACCCGTGACGCGTCTTCGCTTGCTGCGCAAGATTTTCTCTTAATGATCGACGCAATTGTATCGGCTGTTCCTCCTAGAACTCCTTAGCTATAGATACGTTGGATTAGAACAATTCATAAAGCCCTATGCCTAGCTAAACTACTAAAGTAGAGGGAAGTTTTTGGCTGAACGTTTTTCAGTTTTTATCTCTGTATGTGTTAAAAAGTGGCCACCTAGTTTGACAGATGCTCGTTGACAAAAAATAAGCCCATTTCTTAGAGAACCTAGTAAAGGCTTACACAAAGTGGATTTTCCTTTCGATGATAAATCACTCAGGCGATGTTTCCTATACATGCACGCACAGTGGTGATCAGGGAGGGTTTTAGAAAAAAAGTAGTGAGACAAGGGAGCAATACTTGTGAACGTTGGACTTGAAAATGCAGACATCAGGTGAAGTGGAAAAGACTACTGCTGGTAGGTAGTGCCCGCAAAGGCCGGCAATACGATTAAAGAACGACGAATCTCGGTAGTGTGTTGTGCCGTATGCAGGTATTTCCAGGACGAGTGGATGAGAACTCTGAGAAAGCCGTGTAGCCCTATTAGAGGACTTAGTAGGTGGACAAAACTCTTTTATTTCTGTACAACACTTTGCCTGAATATACCTGTGCATAAGAACAACACACCCCACGTTATGATTGAATAATTTTAAAGATCCGTTTCCAACCGACATTCAGCGCACTAGAAAATTTATATAGAAATCGTAATAAGTGCATTGATTTTCCATATACAAATACTTGATGTGATCCAGGCATAGCCTATTATCCGCCCAGTGCCAGCAAGCTGCGTTTCCACCTAACGTCACCTAACTTCACCTTTGAGTAAGAGCGGTAGCTTATTCTCCTCAATTTCCCAATACAAAGGAAGAACTGTAAAGAATCGCTTCAAGACAAACTTCACGTCTAACGAGATAAATTGTTGGGAATCTTAGGTTTATGAGAACGATAATGACTCAATCTAACGAAATTTTATTGTTTGTCAACAAACACACGAAATATCTCATATATATATATAAAATGAAATGACCACACACGAATCTTAAAAAACAATAACAAAGAGAGGTCAGAGTCGACTATTTCATTCACTTCCTCACTATAAGCGAAGAAACTTATGCCACTCCTTTTACGATTTGCTTATTATTTTTGTTTTCACTATTGTCTTAGAGAGACTTAAGCGATGGAAATAACTCTGCATTATTTACTACATTAAGATGCGCGCAGGTTAAGGCGTCAGCCTAAACAAACTTCAGCGAAAGATAGAAATGAAAAAAAAAAAACTTCGAAATCAATAAAAAAATGTACACAAATAAAGAATAAAAGTCCAATTTAATATTCATTTAAGTTGCTAACAAATTACTTAAATAAATAATTTTAATATTTGATCAATAAATTTACTCGTGAACGTTTACCATCAACCGCACAACGATAAAGTTTATAATTAATATTCGAACAACAACATTAGCACATAATAAAGCAGTACTCACTTAATCAAAGGAATCATTGACTTTTGCGTGCACAGAGTGGAGATAACAAAAGGTATAAAAATCTTTCATCTTTTTCCTTTTTCTAGTTAATGAAAGGCAAATAATACATTCAAAGTTAAGTTAATCAAAAAACAGAAAAGAAAGGACGATGAAATACACTCTTCATTGATCTCCAGCTCTCATCGCATAAAGATCGCGTAGAATACAAGTATTCTTCAACAGGACTACACTGTCTATATACACTGTTCTCCATTCTGTGATTTCCATTACCTCTCTCAATCTCTTCTTCTCCTTCTCCTTCTCTTTCTCCTTCTCTCTCTCTCTCTCTCTCTCTCTCTCTCTCTCTCTCTCCGTCTCACTCGCTCTCTTGCTGATATGTAACGATTCTCCCATTCTCAAAGTTGCAAAGATTGTCGCGGAAATTTCTCAGATTTGTTTGTCTGTTATAAAGATGGCCACGCCTCTTAACAAAAACCACGTAAAAATTAGAAATAAATATGAACCTGATTCGCTTCTTGATGTTCCTATTATTCGGGAATTGGTTCTTTGAGGTGCAAGGCATCTAAGATTCGAGTCAGATGCAAGATATCTAAGATAAGACTGTGGTTGTTGTAATCTCTTGTAATATTTAAAAAATTAGAGAATTTAAAAATATCTTAACCGAAGTTTTCTACTGATGTTCAGCAGTCTATGAAAAACTGTATTCCTATATGAAAACATTACAGGAAAAGAATCTCTTTTCTGCTGCTATCTTTTTATATAATAAATAAAAAAAAATTAAATTTCTTTGTTAAGAATGATCGAGAAAGGAAAATATAGAATGACAAAAGAAGGAGTAACATTCTGGATATCAAAGGAATCTACCAATGCTGTCTACAAAGGCCTGGGAGAGGAAAGACTAAAGCATTTATGATTCCGCAAACAGTATGTTAATAAGGACAAGGTCTGCTAGTTCTTGGCGAATTAAACTGTTAAGCAAATACCAATAGGAAAATTATCCTTAGATCGAGGTGGAACTTTGATGTCCACCGCCTTAAATTGATAAGTCAAGATGGTACATTGTTATGCTATTTGCTTGCCTGCCAGACTGTTGATACACACTTTTTCTATCATTGATTTTAGGACGTAATTGCATCTGCTTGGGTGAATAATCGCAACAGCTCCTAAGTAAACATGGGCGATGCTCATAGTTCACGACGTAGGCTTCAAAGCAAAAACACTGGACAACCGTTCAACTTGTTCTTCTACTGCAAGTCAACAAATTCACTGCGTCCGGTAAAAAAAAAACGTTAAACTGGTAGCATTTTCATAAATGTCATCAAAAAATCGCATCAAACTATCGTTCGTTATGGTTGGAGAAATAATTCGATTGTTTCTCTTGGATTTTTCGCAGCTCAGATGCGAGAATTTTGCTTACTTCCTTACATGACTCATGATTTCATTAATTGTGGTCTTGTTCATCCATTTCCTGTATCTATTCAAAGAATGTGTAATTTTTTTATTTCCTTCCTTGCTTCCTTGTTGCAGATTAATATCTGTTATGAATTCCAAACTATAACTTTTTGCCCATAATGGGCGCCCATTAGATTTCTATAATATAAAATTATAAATCTTAAGCCAGTTCATAAAAATTGTAGCGTACTTCACCAATTCTAAATGTAAGAATTAAGGGGTTCCAAGCAATTTAAGGTGAAAGCTTAGACGGTCGTAGGAAATATTTATGTCAGTTACGAAAGATTTTTTATTTGTTTCTTACTCTTAGCTGAGGGAGAGCTGACCCTTGACTAGACATACATAAAAGACCATAATTGTTTCTAAAAGGCATGGCATGGCATGCAGACGATAACGAACTAACTTTTTATGTATGTATACTTTGTAGAGTGTTCTATGCATATTTCTTGACGTCACAAATGGGGAAAGGAAGTTAATATATGGCCAGTAAAGTGGCGCAAGATTTCTCAGAAGATTGGATTCCAAGTAATAAAGGGCAGTAAACTGACCGATCGCCTCTAACCAGAATGAATCCGAGCGAATAGTAAAAAATCGCCCACCCCTTAAAAGTAAAAGTATGGTGCCTCACACTTTCAGTACACAACCAAAATTTCCTTGCCCTACGCAAAATTAAAGTAAAAAAGATGACAATATGTAGTCACCGCATGCATATAAATGGAAAGAGTTCCTAATAATATTTGCACTGACGCAAAATTTAATGTAAAGAATTGATATTTACATTAGATATTGCAAGAAATGTAGTTGTGAAAAGACAACTCTATGCGTGTGTGTGTGTGCGTGTCTTTATTAAAAGAGTAGACAAAAGTAAAATCACTCATTATGATAAGAAAAACAATTTATTTAGATAAATATTGACAGTTTCTTTGCCAATAATTTTGTATTAATACAAATGTTTTAAGACTTTTAATGCTCTCGTTAGGGGAAACACAACCAGCTTCGGCATATAAGTCTATTAAAAAAAAAATTAATTAACTTAACAACTTTATTAATGTGCCAACAAAGAACAGAGCGAATTTTGTTTTTTTCATTTGATGAATTACAGAAGAAGAAGAAGAAGAGGAAAACATAATGTTTTTCATTGCAATTCTGAAAGGTTTTACGATCAAAATTTTCACAGAAATGTATATCTTTTTGCGCATTTTTTTTTTTTTTTTTTTTTTTTTAGTGACAATTATAAGATCAATTTTATTTATCGGAAAAGAACTCATTGAGAGTTCATTCAATTCATAATTACGTTCAAGCGCCTTAAGAAAAACTAATGAAGGCAAACGAAAGAATTGTTAATCCATTGAAAAGGCCATTCATGGCTCCTTTATCGGAACAACGTTTCGAAGAAGACATCCATGCATATTGAAAAGGACCCCTCATGTAAGATAGCTATTAGATCAGAAACTTGGCAGAAAATCGTTAAAATTCTCTTCTTCTCTACTAAGAGGTAAGCATTTTTTAATTCAGAAAGTTTTGAAATACATAGTCATGGCGTATTGACAAGATCTCATCACGTATGATAGATGTTAAAATGTCAAAAACTTGGCAGAAAATTCTTCCTCTTCCTTCTACTAGAAGATAGGCATTTCTAAATTCAGAAAGTCTTTCCATTTCGCCCAAATATTTTCAATTAAAATTTTCATTTCATGCAATACCGACGGCAATATGATGATGATGATGATTAACGGGACACACTTACCATGTCGTCACCCAATTCCGAGTCGCGTTCAATGGTGTTTGAACGCCCCGAACAGTCCATAGTATTCAGTACCATTAGTTGACAAATTTGAAGTAAACTTTAAAACTTTTCGTTCAACACACAAGTGAAAAATCTCGGAATTATTTTTTATTTTACATGTTAAAAGAGGTACGTCGTAACAATAATTCTCTCAAAATTTGTAAGTGAAAAATATAACAAATACAAATATATATACATATACATATATATATATATGTGTGTGTGTTTATTGCAATCTATTCCTTTACGGCAGTAGATATTAAGTCAATTCAAAAGTGTAATCAAGCAAAATTTGATGATCATTTTTTGCTTTCTTTTTTTTCTTTTTGTTTTCTTTCGCTCTATATGTAAATGCGACAAAGTTATAATATATTTCTAAATGTATTACGTAATTAGACACAAAATATCTTTTTGGTGCGCATTTTTAAAGCATGTGCACTGCTCTTGCATTTATTATTGCATTTATGGCTAGCGATTAACATATAAAATTAATTTCACTATTTTATCAGAATAGTAATAAACACTAAAAAATAATAATAAAAATTAAAAAACAAAAAAAAAATTAACATTTATAATTAATTTTCGAACAAATATATATTTCAATTCAATTTTATCGCGCAATATTTTCTGTCACTTTTAATAATAAAACCATTTTATATATATTTCAATTCTCACTATTACTGTTTCTTCGTATACAAATACATATATATAGGTATATATATGCATATAATATTTACGTAAAGACAGACAATTACGTTGAACTAAGCCGAGCTCGCGCTACTCAATCAATGTGGTTGTGAAATAATTCAATTAATTTATCCTTTTTCCTCTTTTTTTCTTTTTTAAGTGATTGAAAAGTTGCTTGCGATAAGTATAAGGGTATTATTCACTTGTATTTTTTCACTCAGCGATATTATTATTTTATATATTTAATTAATGCACCATAAATTTCTTAGCAAAATTTTGTTTTTATTATTTTTTTTTTTTTTGATGAAATAGAAAAAAAAGTAAACGGCAAATTGTGTTGTGTGATAGCTAATAAAAAGCATAGAGACTCCGTCCATAACACGACGCCGTTGTATGGACGACGATCAAAAACCGAATGAGATAAGTAGACTGGATAGACAACGAGAGGCGAACAAAACGGAAAGAGAGAAAAATAAAAGAAGAAATCAAATTTAATCCGTTTCAAATCGGAATCGGAATGCGAAACACAAGCACACACTAGTTGCTTGTCAATAGCTGTCGTAGTAGGCAAGTTAGCAATATAGCTTGTGTATATACATATATAATAAATATACATTTTTATGTATGAACAGACAAACACATGCAGTCAAGCGAGTATTTATAAACAAGCAGCATTAACAAAAAAGCTTATGAAAAAAATATTCACTATGCTGCGAATTTTTGCATAACCACTAACTATCTCGAAACAGACATATATCGCTTGTAAAGCTCTTTTCTAATTGTCGCAGCATTGCTCGGCATAGTTATTACAGATCATCTTTAATAAATCTTACTTATTATAGAATGTCGTTAGACTGCTAGATTGAAGTCTTAAAACGCTCGTACTTCTAAGGCTGTCGGTTTTATATTGAAAACCTTACCGCACTTGAGATTTGGACTCGTGAGCATTGAGTTTGCTGGTCGAAATCCTTTGTTTACTTGAAGCTTTTGCATCCTGCATAAGGATATTTGAGAACAGATCAGCCATATTATAAATCGAATGCCGCTCTGCGAAAAAAGCATATTCGCTGAGTGATTCGTCGCAACCAAAAAGAACAAATTCGAATGATAAAAATTTTTCGATTGCGGGTGTGAAAACTAGTCGCTCTAGGGATAAATTTCTGTCAAGTGTATTTTAAATATTTTCTCTTTGACATGATTTCATTTTTTCCACTCGTTCCCCACCAGGTTAGAAATGGTTTCGCCATCTGATCGTAAGTTGTGTAATATATGTACTTATGTTTCATTATTATAACAACACCATCGCTGTAAGAAGTAGGCCATGGAATGAATACTTACAGATGATGGAGAGAGTAATCAAATAGATTTTGAAAATATTTATAAATCAAATATGATCATCACCATCTATTAAAGTAAAGTTCTTTAAAGTGAAATGTTTTTTTTTTTCATTTACAATTTTATCCTAAATTACTTTGTTTAATTTCACATTCCTCTTAGAAATTTTCTCCTATAAATCGTAATCAACCAAATACCACATGATCCATCTCTTCCTGCTCTTGCTACGTAAATAAATGTTTTATTTTTTTTTTTTCTATAAGTTTGTATGTCACTATATAATATGTAATATGGTTGTCGATATAAAAACGCTTTGCTGCTTTGTATGAAGAACTGTGAAGAGAATATAGTTATGCTTTTCCTTGATATGTACATAAAAAATTAATACTTGGTCAAATGTGTATGTACTTAAATGCACATTAAATTTTTCAGCAGATGCCATTAAGTGATATGTGCTTGCATTTTCTGCAAATACGCTGGCTGCACATATGTACGTTTCAATTTACTTTTGTTTCTTGTCGAGCAACTCTTTTTTCCATTTTCGTTTCTTTTGCATTTTGCTGCTACTCTTTATTCCCGATGTTGTGTGGTGTTTTTTGTTTTTTTTTTGTGCATATGTGCATATAGTGAAGATGTGGATTTATTCTCTTATTATATTATTGAATTCAACAAACAACAAAATACAAACAACACTGAGGAGACTCTTTGTATTGCCGGCTTGCTATAATGTATATGTATATATACTGCTGTGTTTACTGTTGCCATATATACATATATATATATATAGATATATATATAAATATATATATTGTTACTGGTTGTGGATGAACGACCGTGGCATACAAGACGTATATTTGTTTGCGTTTGTGTGCGTGTATCAGAGTGTGGATTTCTTTTATATAAATTAATTTTTTCCACTACGCTCTTCTTGCGCATATCGCTTCTATGTTTGCTTACTCGTTCTGGCATCATTGAATTGGATTTTTAATATTTATTTCATACGTTATGCAGCCAATCGGCGGCCGTCGTTCCATTTGCCAGGTGGTTGATTTCGTTTCTTCTATTCAAATTGAAATTTGTAATCTTGCAATATAAAATTGAAACGAACTCCTCTCTCTCACATGATGATTGTGCGCTTCGCGAGTCTACCAATAAGTGGTTCGGGTTTCTCATTTGGCTATAAAAAGTAATTTTATCTATCTTTGTATCTGACAGAACGCCCTTTTTATTATTTCGCATGTGCTCGAATTGACGATTTTTCTTTTTCATTGTAGTTGTAATCATTGTATTAATAGGATTGTTTATTTACTTAATGTTTATTTGATGTGTGGTTGTATTTGCTATTTTTATTTTTATTTTTTATTTTTTTGTTCCGTTGTTGCGTTGTTTTATTGGATTTGCAAGGGGCGTTTACGTTTGCATTCGCACTGCATATAAAAAATATACTCTAGGGTTTAAATAAACAGAATTCATAATATTCGAAGAAGAAAACCATTAATTTAATACTTTTTGTCAATTTCTTAATATAAAATTTAAAGTTTATAGCATTGAGCTTGTGAACCAACTACCGCTTATAAGGAAAAAATTGTTTTTTCCCCAGGTTTTTATAAAAAATACTCACACTTGAAGTTATATATAGAAGTTAGCAGGCTTTAGTGAGTAGTGGTAAGGGCCTAGAATTTAAATCCAATTGCTTTGAATATGTATTCTGTGATGACATCTATAAACGTTTATTATTTAATTTAATTTAACTTTAAAATTTCAATTATTTATCTTTCATTATCTTCTATTATTTAATGCCGCAAAGGGTTTTTACTAATTTTAAAAATTATTATAAGATTTACTTTAAGCATTTCAGGTTTTCCCATTTCTTATTTCTACAAAAAAAAAAAACCTCCATGTCCAATAGTAAATTTAGATTGTTTAGGAACTTCAGAAAGCATGCAATCAGTACTCTTCTCCGTTTTTCATGATAATTGACGTGGCTTTTTCCACCAACAGCTCACTTCCTGGAGTCAGATGTTTGAACGGTTTCAATCCAATCAAACCTAAGAACTTGTGACAGTAAGAGCTTTCCGTCACGATCGTTTTGACTTTGAATCAAATTTGGTTTTCAATAATGAAAACAAATTCTTAAAATATCAATTTTGGGCCAAAGCAACATTGTTAAGGAAACTACACAAAAAAAAAAATTAACCAGTAAACTGTAGCGACCAAAGACAGAGTGTCTGCAATGTATATGAAATTAGATTGCAAGGCAACGGATTAACAAAATGATGAAAATATTTTCTAAAATACATTACAAAATTTTTAGGGGATATCCGGCAAGGACGAATCATGTCGTATCTACTTGTCATACACATTGAAACTGATTAAAATTTATTTACGATAATGATTAAACGCGCGCTCGTATGGGTACATTTGTTATACTTGCACTTAGAGGCGTGCTAGTTAGTAAGTACTACAGTGCAATCGAAAACTTACATTTAGCGTACATATGAATTGATTCTATATAATAGTTTCACATAGTAGTATAGTCAAGAAAAGAAAAAGGACGAATTTTGTCAAGTCTAATCTGCACGAACGTATTTTACAACTTCATAAGATTGTGTGTTATATGTTCTCCACTCAGTGGAATCAAATTATTGTTACCTACAAACTTCTAACATAAACTACGACTTAAAACGTATAATTTCGTATTAAAAACTAAGTTCAAAGTGATAGATGAAAAAAAAAATTTTTTTTGGTTGTGTATATTCCATTAGAGGGGGAAGAAACTTTTGGCTTTTCATATGGGCTTCTTTTTCTTTATAACATTATTTGGAATATCAAATGTTTCAAAAAGCCTTTGGGCTGCAAACTCACGAAATTTACTGGTAGCTTTACACAGTTCTTATATACGCATGTATTTGCTTGTTTTCCGCAAAATCACACAAAGTAACTTTTCTTTGATTTCTTTTATATTTTCCCTTTAAACTATTGTGTCGTATAACGGGTTATAAAATAAAAAATGCTTTCTGTCCCACTCAACAGTCATCACAAAATACTGATTTCTTTTCTTTTTTCTAGAGCATATTTAAAGCTGCTCGTCCCTAAATAAGCGTATATCTGAACGAGCTTGAAAATATATTTCGGATCGAGTTAACATCATTTTGAAAGTCGATCTTTCCTTATTTTGAAATTACAATATGGTCACCATCCCCTTTACACCAAATAAAATGTTAAATAATGGAGCTTGTAGACTAGATGGCATTGATCGCGAAAACGTTACCTTTAGGATCTATGGTTAGTATATCTACAACAAAAAAAAGTCAATGGAATTGAAAAAATCAACTGTGCACGTATTAAGTATTGGTTTACGACAATATATATTGGACCCGTCGTCTGGCATATACCATACAAATATTTAATGCTAGCCTTTCAAAAACTCATACCTTTCAACTTACGCCAAACTTTGCAAAGCGCACGAGAACTATATATATATTGAATAACATCCTCTCTTTCAACCCCATCTGAGGTATTTTGTAATTGGAATTCTTGTTAAATAAACTATGGTTTCACATTCCTCAACGGCGTACCCACAACATCGTTACACTAAACGTTAAATATGTCTGTAACAATTATTGTAATGCGCATTCATTACGGAAAACGCATATAATCGATTTTACATGAACGACATTAAGTCAATGACGTATTTCAGTGCAAAACAATTACGCTTTCATTCATTGTACTAATTACATACAGTTATCTTATATGCTAATGTTTTTCGCTCTGTATGAATGATTTATCCCTTTTATTATATAAAAGAGTAAGTCTGGTTAACAATACTTATATATAGCAGAATTTCTTATTTTGTTTCATAAGCATTTATTTTTTCCGCTTACATTAATTTGCAATGTATCCTTAAAGTAATGAGAAAATGTTTAGACTCTAAACTACTTGTCGTACAAGAATATATTAAGACTAAGCGGACCTATGTTACGCCCAGAAGGACTTGACGTAGCCTCACGTTTCATTATATGAAAAGTGATTCCGAATCGATCTAAGCTTGTATGTCCGTCAGTCCATCTCGTTTAGTTATGTTCACTGTCGCTCTTTTGAAGATATTTTAATGAAATTTGGTATATCGACATGCTTTGGCTCAAGGACGGACTGTATTGAAAACGATTTGGTTTAAATGACTTTTTCGACCACTTCGCATATAACAACTTATTTTGAAAAATCAATATTGAAGTAACTATAGAGTGGTCTAGGGTATTTTACGGTAGACCGTGTTCCACTATAGTGTTTTTATTTACTATTACATTCATAAATTTATTGATATCATGTACGTTACAATATTTTTCAATTCAATTTCAAAGGTTGTAAAATCTTCAAGTGCTTTCAAATTTTTTATGGCAGTATCTCATATAAATACGCTTAATTGGTCGTATTAAACATTCGACAATAATTGATTTATGCATTTATTTATTCGGATATAAAAAAAGCTTGGTACGTGTAGTTCCAAGCAACTCAAACTTCATTAATTATAAAAACAAAAGGCTATAAAGCATATGCCAAATGCGAAGTACCATAGAAACTCTGTGTGTGTGTGTGTGTGTGTGTGTGTGTGTCTGTGCACAATTTATGCATGTAATATGCTACTGATGCTTTTTTCCTCTATAATGCTTCCAATATAAGAACTTTGGCATCCTTCAAATTGTTAAAGCAAAAAAAAAAACACAAAAGCAAATGTAATTTATCTTCAGCATAATTAATCAATGTTCTATTCCCGTTCGAATTTGTATTTGTATTACCTACTAAATACTAAAATGTGTTCTCACACACAGAGATAACGGTAAAGTTGGGTGTCAGTTTATTGTCTCTAAGCGCCAGTAATTAAAAATGAATTCTCCGTTATAGGTGACATAGGTCAGAATATATCGCACGTAAACAAATGTAAAAATATTTGCGTTTTCAGAAAATTAATTTTGGAAATTTCGCACCGCGCTAGTATTGACTTATTATTGCAAATGATAAACTCATACTAACTCATACTAGCTCTTTCTTTAATGATAAACTTTAGGTAGACTTTAAAAGTCTGTAAAATACGAGTAAAAGAAAAGAAATTGACCATAATTTGAAGCAAGCAAGAACATTATAGTCGCGCAAGGTCGACTTTTAGATACCCTACATTGACTTAATACAGTTATTCACTTGTGTTGGTACTAATACACCAAAAGTTACACATTATTGTCATGCAAAGGCATACTTTCCATGAAAGCCTGCATATTGAAGGAATCCCCAGGCGATGGCATTCAAAAAATAGACCTGCGCCAATTTACTGCTGTGAACCAATTTTCATCATTCAATTTTCATGAAATATTAAAAATTATATCGTTTTGCTATGTAAAGATTCAGTTTTCGTAGGAACAGTTATATGAGAGAGGATTAAAAAACTGGCTCCAGCTGAAACAAGTTTTCCATACCAATTTGGAATGTTCAAAGACTATTACAGAACAAGTTGTGTCGAGAAATTTTGAAAATTTCAATTTTTTCCCATATGACGACTTTTAAAAGTAAGACGTTATATGAAAAGCGAGTGAAGAAATAGTCCGACCGGAACCATTTTCATGAACGTTTGTCCTTGCATCAAGGCACGTCCGAACGCCAGTTTCATTTCAACACTCGCGGATTGTACGGATGAACAGACAAGTTTAATATAATAAAGTTTGGATATTTCTCAAGTCTTTCTGGGTATTGCATACGTCCGTGCAAAGTTAATACACCCTTGTACCACAAGCGGTGTAGGGTATAGAAAATAATAAGAATCTATAAAATCTTATCTACAACGCAAATGAAAAATGTAAAATTGAACCTAAATTTTGAAAGACAAGTCACGTTTCATCATGTAAAAGATATCAATACGACATTTGGATATGATGCTCACCGACGGCAATGAGCCCTTTGTTGCGCAGATCAATAAAAGTAATGAAACACGATTACTCTACTAACGTACAATTAATGAAACTCCTTGAAATATATATAAATGATTCTGCGAATGTCGTAGGGTAGATTCGGCCCACAGCGATTTCTTCCGAGTTCGAGTTCGTACCATTGAATTGTGATTCAATAGGTGAATGTGATTTTTATTTACAGCGCTTAGGGGCACATTTACAAGTAGATTGTTTACAACAACTTATATATTAATGTTTTAATACTGCTTCTGCTCTGGTCCGCTCAAATGTTGCTATTCGCCCTCCTCGACTAAATTGACTTTGCCTTCCGCAAACACTTTGCCCATATTTCCCTTTACAAATATGTTATCAATTGTGTTTTTTCATTAGGGCATATTTACGCTGATTACTTTTTACCATAGAAAGAGTCTGCGAATTGTTGTTAGTCTTACCGCGATTCGTCAGCTGTTTTACCATTTATAAAATTTGGTTTCTTAGGAAATCGATTAGCTTTCATGCTGACTCGTTTTTTTTATCAAATGTGGTATTTTCGCATCTCAGGCTGCCGCATAGTCCAATTGATAAGAATCACCGAATCTTTCTCGGTGTCTTCAAATCCCAATGCACTTTGACCCCATACTTGCACGCAAGCTGTAGTGAGCGCAAGACGGGGAAGAACGGCGATAGCCTTCAGCAATTTGTCAAAGTTCTTTGTCAAACACCATGGAGAGGATAAAAAAAAAACGTCATGGGAATTTTGAAAAATATTCTTTAAAGCTTCCAAGATTGTCCACAAGTTGGCTCCTTTATCAGAAATACGCCCAACATTGTGTTAAATGTTTTCCGGTTGTGTCTTTATTAAAATGTATTTTATTGTCAAACGATGAAAATGCATAATAAAACAAGTAAGAACAACATCGTTGTCCCAAAACAGCTAGAAAAAGGCAAAAACCAAACCTCCTTACTCTACAATATTGCGTAGTTGTAGCTGCATCGCCACCCGTACGATGCAAATGCACATTTTTATCGTTGTACTTGCTGTAGCTTCTAAGTAAAGCGGAAAGGACCACATTTTTGACAACAAAAGTGATCTCAAGTTATGTTGTACTGTGATCCGTGCCCTTTGACCGATTTAGGTCAATTTCACTACCAATCTGCGTGCAAGAATTTTCAAAGTTTTTTTTGCCAATTTGGGAGCGATTTCTGCACTTTTGCGACCAGGAGAATGTTTACCACAGAATTACAAAGACAGACGGACAGACCTGATGAGTATCTACGTAGCAATTTCTTATGCATGGGAAATATGGAAAAGTTGTCGGTGTTTTTCGGGGTTGTTTTAGTTTTTTATTTGCATTGCGGGCGTGCCTGTGAAACAATGGCGCCCATTTTCTAAATTCGTCCTCTTCATCGAACAAGGAATGTTTCAGCTTCCTAGCTTCAGTTTGGAACATAATTATCCCGTCAAATTGACGGGTTTCCGTAAACATGTATATACACACATGTATGTATGTATATATATATATATAGTTTTAAATAAACAAAAGAAACATACAATTGCCGTAAGGGGATTAATAAATAAAATGTGAAACAAGAAGAGATACATATCTGCAACGAATTTAAAGGAAATTAATTCAATATCAGTTACAAACAATTAATCAAAGTAAATTCAATTAGCGTTCAACGTTTTAACTGATTACCATTCGTCATCGATTCATTTGAAAATATTTTAGATTTAATTACAGTTCATTTACACACGATACAGCAGAGTAAGCAACTGTTGACAGATTATAACACATTTCTTGCATCGCACGCAGGTTTTCTCCAAAATTATGCAAAAATTCCAATGTGTTCTAAGTGAGTACAAGGGCTGGGGAAAATTTTAACAAAATTTCAATATATTTCTTTGGAATTATTTTGGAGCGAAATATATATGTTAGTGCCTTTGTAAAATATTACATGTGTGTGTGTCCTGTGCTTCACTTACTTAACTTGTAATGAAAATATAATGAAACGGTTCGATGAGAATTCTAGTCTTCGAGCGTGACAATCGTCATATTGTAGTGTGCGAATGCATTGGAACCAACCGAGTCGAGGAAAATTGGTTTTTATAGATGGCTTTCTAAACAAGGAGTGTAAAAAACGGATATTGATGGGAAATTTTGGAAGAAAGTGAGAACAAACTTGGTAACAACCTCAAGCATAAGTTCCACTTAATTCGTGAAAGGCTCTTATATAGCCACTCCAAAGTGCTTCACTCACTTCCCCAATCAGCCCATTAAAAATATGTGGATTGAATTAGACCGCCAGTTGCGAAAATGCTTACTCTCTTCTCTCCAAGGTTTGAAAAATAGACAACAACAAGAATGGCGTAAGATTCCTGTTTCCTACACAAGAAAAATTGTACAATAAATATGTCAAAACGTATCAACGACGTAATCAAGCAAAAAGGATACCTCACCACATCGAATATTAATTTTTAACAGTATGCTGTTTGTTTTCTTGCTATCTTTCCTTACATAAAAAAAAAAAAACCCGATATTAATGACACTATGTTTTTTGAGTTGTTGACGTTATTTAATTTTCTCCTCTCGTAAAATAATATTTTGTTCGTTTTTTTTTTTTTCAATATTTTAATATGTATTTCTTAAGAGTATAAAGCAGTAAAACAAATTTTTATATTTGGATAATGGAGTGGACAAGCACCTTACTTTTTGTCGAGCGAAAAAAACCCAATTATTAATGAGACTCACTGTACATGCACAAACATACACGTCTGTGTATATATAATTACATGTATATACATATCTATGTATACTTATATCTATATACAAATAAATATATATGTGTATGTACACATGCACATATAATTACAATTTAAAAACCCCACTCACACAATCATACGCGGATATAAAAGCAATAGTTCAACGACAACGACAAGTATACATTCACCTATGAAACTTATTACGTACGCACGTACATATATATGAAATTCTTTGGATATATACGTACAAAGAAGCCGAGAGGTATTGACAACAAAAGTAAGATATTTCGATAAGCTTTCCGAAATAGAGAGAACTTTCATGCCTACTACATACGGGAAATATAAAGTCCGAAAATATACGAAAGTGTGCGGATCCAAAAGCAATCCGTTTTCCAACTTTCGCGTAAACAAAGAGCAGATCAGAATATGTTTCTTGCTATTGAGTTGACCCCCGGACGGCTGTAACGAGCAGAGAGTGCGCAGCTGTTGATAAAGAAGGCATTTTTCGTACTGCGGATTGAAAAATCTTTTCATGGGAAACTCGCTGTCGAGTAACATTTTGAAATTACAAACGACTTTGCTTGATATCGAAAATCGTATATCGGGCGTAATAAAAGTTTCTTTGGAATATGCAAAGAGACAAATGAGGATACACCTAACACTAGAGCTGTGTCCGTCGCTTTTAAATTCCTTTGCTAAGGTGGATACCAAAATCAACCGACGCGTACTCAAACGACTCTCTCTTGAATGCATTTTGTCGCAGAATTCTACCAAGTAATCTATATATCCCAGCGAGAGAATTTCATTCTTCTCTACAGTAGACTACGAATTCGATTTGTTGTGGATACGAATCAAAGCACGGAATAGGACGGTAATGCACGATTAATCTACACCTGTAAAAAGTTAAGACTTTGTTTGAAGCAAAAATTCGATGTAATTATCCGTTTTATTTGACGCAAGTAAAGACATTCTAATCGGCCACGGCTCGCAATTGAATACCCTACACCAATTCGCTTAACACAATTATACACATAACGACTTTTCAATATAAGGCGTTATATGTGACAACTGGTTTCTTGCACATTAAAAGTATAAGTGCGTCAAGCTTTTGTGCATAGTCACATAAAAACGACTGCATAAAATTTATTTTCCACCTTTTTATTCACTTGAAAAACAATTTAGTTAAAAAGTTTTTTTTATCTAATTTATTAAATTTAAATTGCGTTTTTGCAATCGCAATGCATTGGAATGATGCGAATCTGAACAGGTGAGTTAAGCAGTCATAAAAGGTGATGGAGTTTATATTCGCCTGCAATTTCGGCTATGCGAAGCCACTAAAGTGGTATTTATAGGAGCCATGTAAATATGCATTCTGCAAAACTGCTCTAATTAGTTTTGTTATAAGCCTTCAGACACACCGGCTGCTAAGTGTCTAACGTAGCCGCTATTCATGTTATACATATTTCTTTACACAGAATAAACACTTCTTCACATACGGCTCCATACATACGACACGCCAGTTGACATCAGAAACTAGTAGGCAAACTGATTTAAAAGACATCAAGAAAATTCCTTAACATTGAACACAAGATTCTAAATAGTAGTCTTTATATTCGTTTATATACTAATTTATAGTTAATTTTCAAATATGAAAGTCAGCAAAATGAAGAAAAGGATCGAAAAAATGAAAAAGAGGACCTACGAACTAGGTTTGTAAATATGAAATCGGAATTCACACACAGACAGCCCTGACATCCATTGCAAGGGACTTGCATGTCTGATGTTAGGTTTTCTTTTTATAGCTAGTAACAAGCAACCGTAATACAACAACACATACAGTAACGTAAAATTACTTGTTTTTAAACAATGACCTTGTCCGGCTTTGTGCCAAGTAAGAAGCATTCGCGGACACCATTTTTTGTTTATCCAAAGAAAGTCTCTTTGTGCATCGTACCCTAAATAAGAACGACGAGTGGATCAGTTATGGAAATTCCAGGCGCAAAAAGCTTATGGATCCAGGCGAGCCATTCACTTCTCCGATGACTAGTTTGCCTCAGAAGAGCAGCAGCTTTTTTGGTGTGGCATTCAGAAATTATCAGGCAGGTGGTAAGATATATAGCTAGATATCGGTAATGCTTTCAATAAAATATTTTTTATCATTTTCGTCCAGTAAATGCGTATTTTCTATGAAAAAAAATTCCCGCTTCATATGTATATATACAAATGTTATAATTGCGACAGGCACTCTCGAATAGACTTCAGGAATCAATTTTTAAAAATAGACTTCCATAGACTGCTCAGGAATATGCCAAACGAGAGAAAGTAAGACCGAGCCCAAAAGAAAATTTTCCAGTCTACTTAGCTTAAGATTCATGTACGTGTGTGGATAGTTCGCACCTCTGTACTTCCTATGGAACATGTTGAACGAGAAATATTCAAGATTTCTTTCCAGTTGAAATTTTTCAGTAGACCGCTTTTCCAATTTTTCAAAAATTCGATTTGTTTTGCCTAATAGATGATGTGTTGAAAAAAATTCACTTTTCTTTCAAATTACAAGGTTTCCCGTAAGCAAAATGTCGTGGACGTAGCGACAGACATTGACGGTATATTTGGTATTCGAAAACTCATTGAAGATGGATATTGGTACCATTTGTGCACAGAAGTCGACACTAATCACAGATCAAGAACGCTGGGCGGTCTTTGACGGATGCTTCAAAAAAAGGCAGGTTGTAGCATGAAATGTTCGAGAAAAGAGAAAGAGAAGAAGCATTTAAACGTGGAAGGGTAGTTTTATGGAATCGCAGCCTAATAGAGAAAACTAATAAAAAATTTATGGTTATAAAGAAACATATGAATAACATTGACGTGTGTGTTTAAGTGTGTGTTTATCTCGAAGCAGAGTTTTTGGAATCGGCAAGCAGCATAACTTTTCATTTTTTTCATATGAATTTTTTACTGGATCGTCAAAACAAAATTCTCGTGTGAAACAAGGAAGAGTTCTTTGATAAATTAATTTAAGCATTTTTTATTTTCATTGATCGAAAATTACATTTTTTCACTCAAACGTTTACCAATATTTTCAAAAAGTGCTACGTGTTTCGCTAGACATAAGAATCTAATTTAATTAAGTGATTTTTTTTTTTTTAACTACACTTTGAACAAGTTATGCTATTTCCCGCAGAGCCTCTTGAGCTAAAGATGTCTCCCGAGAGTGACTGCGGTGTTGATGGTATGCTAACAACCTCCTCAAATACTATTATCCCCTCACTCTTTTTTTTTTCTAGGCTGTTACCCCTTACTCCAATATATCTCCATATTAGTAGTAATCCTTAAAATGTTACCGAAAATTTCGCCAAAATTCTGCAAAATTGTTGTACACAAGTGCAGTAAACAAGTAGAATGATTCTGCTTGTGTTTCTTCTTTATTAAGCAAATAGGGTTAATTTAATTATTTATTTATTTTATTTACTCAGAGCTAAATGCAAATTAACCGTCGAATTCAATTGACTTTTTGAACTAAACCTAATGCTAATTGTTATTAAAAACTAGGACAAAATAGAAAAAAGAAAGTGACGTAAACATAAAAAAGGAATAAAATTCGTATGTAAAGAAAAAAAAGAGAGAGAGATAGAGGCACACCCGCGGCCGGTCCAGATCCGGTTTGCAGTTGAACTTCTAAGCCATTGCAAACATGTAATGAGCTCGACAATCGGTAACAGTAAACAACACCAGTTAATTCCCGAACCATAGCGGGTGTTAAGATTGCAAGTAAGTTTAACTATGACATTGGAAAACAACCGATATTGAGATTAAGTAAGTTTTGGAAAGCCCTCTGAACGGTTTGAAATTCTCGTAATTCTCTCTATGAAGATAAAGTTTCTAAAGCAACCCTTCGGGACATTAAAGTAATGTCGGCGAATCGATAACAACATTTATTGACTTGATGAGGAAGGGAAGACCAAGAATAAATCTACGTTTCTCAAGTGACGGTAAGGTTCACAGAAGTAATCTATTTTCATAAGGAGGCAGAGAGATAAGCATATCCTAACCCAAATTCCTGAAAACAAGGAGAAGAAATTGCTTTCAAACGGATTCTATTTAATCCACATAACACCTAAACGAAGGCGACCGCACAACAGAGTCATACTCAAGTATTTGTGTTATGTACGGATCGTTAAGCTCTTTGATCCGCTTCACTTAAACAGAGCGCCAAATGTGCAGATTACAACGTGATCTTAAGTTGACAAGAATCCCTAAATCTATGAACGTATCTACGTTTTCCAAGTTTTGTGTATTGATCTTCACTTTCCATTAAACTCGGGCTTTGCTTTCCATTAAATACATTCATACAGCATGAAATCCTTCCTTCACCACTTAATAGCAATTTTCTATTGTTTACCAGCATAAAAAAGCAAACTCAAGGACTTGACATTTTTGCAACGACTTTCTTCGTTCGATGCGATTCATTCAAAATAGAAAACCATCACATAACAATCAAAGTCAATGCATGGGAAATTAAGTAGAAATATATTCTTAATGTTATTTTGTATAATCAAGATTGATCTGCACAATCATAGAACTCACGATCTAAATTTCAATGCTTTTGCCAGTTATTCCTGTTGATGTCAGAAAAAGTCGTCAATAAATCTTTTTAGTTCCCAAGTACTTTTTATGGATATTTTTGTATTATTTTAAAATGGAATTAACAAACAAAAAATTAATTATTATATCCATTCAGATGTAGACAAAACGCTCTCGCATCATATTATATATGATATATGAAAATGTATGAAAATATCAATTCATTAAGAATATAAAAACCACAGGTTTCTTGTCTGCACACATCCACACAAATCTACATATATATATATATATGTGTATACGTGTGTCCCTGTGTGTAATAATACATAGCTATTAGGGCGCTAATCATCGTATTGATAAATCATGAGAATACAACTCCTCTTGATACGTTTACGAATTTAATTTAAACAGAAATTCGCTCTTGTTGGCATTCAATCAAAATTCAATCCTTCTGCTGAAAAAGAAGAAGACAAAAAAAAACATGCAAATAAAATGCAGCAAGCGGATACAAACCTTCCTATTGTACACATACATACATTTCGATATATCTATATCTTGTTTAATATATATTTTGTATATTGATACGAAGAGGACAGGACGGCTTCGCACAACGTTCCAAGTTCTTCATAATTTTTAATTTTAAATTTATTCGATTATTTTCTTTGAAAATCTATTTCAAATTGATTGCAGAAACTATCTGAATTATACATCTGGGCATTAAAAACAAAAAAATGTTAGGAGAAAAGTTTCACTTTTGAACCACTCTAACGTGATGTGATTTTTATGTCAGAGATAAGCGATTGCCATCATTAATTCTGCAGCATGAATGTTTATTTATACCTGCGTTCTAAACATTAATATATGATATAATATATATGTAAGTATGATTGTATGCTTATATATATATATATATGCGCGCGCGCGTGTGTGTGTACGTGAATGAATATACTTTTTTATAGTTTTCGATTTTATGTTTTTTCTCTTTCTGCTCATATTGTTTTTATATTTTAATGCGTGTTCGGTGCACGATCAAAATATTTTTTTATTTATTTTTTTTTTTTTTTGGTTTTTTCAAATTTTAATCAAATTTTTACAATGTTTCACGTGCATTTATATTTTTGTGTTTTTGTGTATTTATGTATTTATGTATGTTACGTTCGTCTCTAAATGGGTCTTTTTCAAAAAATTGATATTTTTGATCGTCTTACGAGGAGTTCTTTTTATCATCATTTCTTTGAATTGATTGATTTTACTTACAATTAATTACTTTGAGCGGCTGATGCTTATTCGTATTGGGATATTCTCTTTAATAGATTCCATGTCATAAATGATCGAAATACTCATTTAAACCATCGTTAAGTTATGTTATAAAAATGTATAGATTATCAATGGCCTAAGTAGGTCCCGCTTCCTTTATTCCGACTCTCTTTTTAATTGCGAAGTGGAACGGCATAAAGCGAAGTTTTGTGCTCGCAGTGAAGCGTTTGATGAAGAGCTTAACCAATGCCAAATTATGAATTTTGCAATAATTTTCGCCTGCTATGCAGAATTGTGCTATGAGCACTAAAAACCGCATAACAAAAATTCTGTAAGTTTGCGAATCTCATAACTTTTGCTCATAACCTTTTCTTTTGTGTGTTTACCGAAAGCCTCTTCGCCTTCTAATGGCAGGATTTTTATTTCCAACATCACTCGTACAAGAGCATATTGAAATTGTGCCGATGTTCTTTTTGTTGTGTCGAGAAAAAAAGTGATTTTGAATCAATAGACGCTAGTCTGTCCGTCCGTCCGTCCCCTCTTATTTTCTCGGGTTCAATCTACCTGTCGCAATTTGACATTTACCTTTATTTTGATGAAATTTTGTACAATGACGTGCTTTGGCGTAATAACGAACGATATTGAAAGTGCCTGGAATCGGATCACTTTTTCGACCAGTTCCCATACCCAACGCCCTATGGTTGAAAAGTCATTATATGGATAACTGTAGGTGGTCTCAGATATTTAATGGTGGACCGCGGCCCATTATAGTATTTTTCCCTGTTTTATTTTGACCGCATAATTATACCGAAAATACCAAAATAAACTTTAAGAATATGCATTGAAAAAAAGGGATATAATTAGTACTACAACCCTTTTGTGGGTACAATATGTCAAACACTTGCTTTAACCTTTACGCCACATTACAAATTATCCTGACGAAAGGGATTTTTTTAAACTCGGCTTTAAGCTCGGACGCGTTTTTCGTGAAGTCTTACTTTCGCTACAAAAGCGAATTCCAATATTATTGGAACTCAATATTGTTATCATTGATGGTATGCGAAAAAAATTATATAAATACAGATTTTATTAGAAAGCAAACCTTGAATCTTTATAGAAAAGTATGTAATGCTTTATCGGATTCCCGCAATTAAGCAACAGAGTGTTTTACACATAACCTCGATCGTCAACTTCGCTTCTGTCCGGGGTACCTCTGCTTGGACGAAAGTACGGCATTTCCGACTAATAGCAGAAAAGCCATTAAAAAATTTAGGGAAAAGAAAAAGAAGAAGTGAAAACACTATAATGGGTCCACCGTTAAATACGCTATACTACTCCGTAGTAATTCGACTATTCAAAATGGAGCCGTATGCGGGAGATTGGCGGAAAAGTGATTCCATTTTTATTAGCAATCGTCCTCGGGTCAAAACACGTCAGTTTACCAAATTTCATCAAAATATCTCAAAAATAATGGCTTCTAAGTTACACCCACGCTACCCAGGCGGACAGACCTTAGATCAAAATGATGACAGGGCATTAAATTTGACAAAAAGATCTCAAAACAAGAAACGCAAACACAAGAAGAAACAGAACACAAAACGACAAGATGGACAGACACAGTTAAATCAATACAAAAAGGGATTCTGGGCAAAAAGTGAAACAAAATAAAACGAACAGATAAGCAAACAAGTTTTGATCGATTCATCTAGTGATTCTGAATTGAATGGTATAATAGAAGGTTCTGCTAAGTGTTGTATACATCCGCACGACCTTAACGTGCCCTTGTACCGCAAGTGGTAAAGGGTATAAAAATGCTATTGGGTGCTCATCTTAAAACAAAAGGCATATTATCATGAAGTAATTTTAGAGGAAAGCAGCTTTGCTTTGCATACTTCAGCATTCTAGATAGCGAACTCCGCAAAGCCGCTAACTAGAGATCTTCTGTAAAATTCCTGTTACTGCGATTACTTTCAGTTTCGTTTCAGCTAAGTCTTTGTTATAATCAGCAATTAACGAGCAAGTTACGGTTTGAAGAGTAGAGTTTGCTTATAACATTTCAATTTCGATGAAGCTTTTTAAAGAGAGACATGTACAGGCGTTTTAGACATTTTTTCTCATCTCAAAGTCATATTTAAAAAACGCGAATAGATCGACGGTGAATATCGAAAGTTAGCCATTGCTCTATTATTCTATTATTAGTTAAAAATAAATAAACAGAGCAAAAGCACATTGCATTAATAATTTAAAATAAAAAACAACTTACTTTCTGCTAAGCTTTCGCAGAAATAAATTATTCAATTAAACGAAACGATTAATTACTCTACAAAAGAAAAAAAAAGGAATTAAAGATTTCATAAAATAGATTTATTACTGCAAAGAAATTGTTCTTTTGCGTCTAGCGCGTCCATGATTCAATGTCAAAGTTCGTCGTTTCAGTGCTAGACTGAAGCCATAAGGAGACGAAAATATCCTATTAACTGGTGGTAGCCAGTAGAAAAAGCTTCCCCTCTTATTTATGTTCTCAAACAAATAATTGTTGAGTTTTGAAAGCCAAGTCTTCTGGCTAATGACAGTGAAGGGAGTAAAAACTTTAATTTCTTAATTTTTTTTTTTTTTTTTTTCATTTATCAATTTTGCATTTTTGTTATGTTTTCTTTTTTTTTTTTTGTTTAATTGTTTTTAAAGGTATACGACATACATACACATATAATAGTATTTTTTTTTTTTACATTTTTTATGAAAATTTAATTGAGAAAAAAAAAATATAAAAATTTAACGGTATTATTGGCAAAAGATTATTTGGAGTAAATTAAAAATATACGTATATACGTGTATAAATTCATACGTTTGTGTGAATATGTATATTTTTATTACGATTATTAATGGCGGCCTGAATGCGATCCCATCAGACTGGAAATTCATCATCGAGCCGCCTCAGCAACACCAACATCATCAACGGTCGCATTATGAACGGCGGGACATACATCTACGAATATGAATTTTTTTTTTTATTTTTTTTTTTTTTTACTTTTTTTTCTTTAATGCTTGCCATAATGTGGTATATACATACCACATACATATATATGTATATATGGGTAAAACTGCAAAGAACGGAAGACAGCTGGGTTGGCGAATCTCGTATAAATGATTTAAATCTTTTTCGACTTTTAATGCTTAAGATTCATTTTTGCTCTAAAAAAAAGTTAAAGTTAAACGCAGGCCAGCAGTTTATTACTATTGACGCCCTCATCATTATGTGTTCTGCAATAACTTGAACCAAAGCACATACATGCATGTATATGTGTACGTATATAAACACTTGTATGTGTAAGTACAGGTACTTTTATTCTTCTTAAACGCAGATAGCATCCTGAGGACTTAAAGTTCATATAATTTTAACACTTTATTCCTTATATGGCTCCATATATCTATATATATATATATATATATATATATATATGCAGTTTTCTGATCGAAAAAAGTTATTAATTTTATAGTCTAAAGAAAGATATGCATCGATTAAAAGAGCAGCTTACGACAAAATTTTTTCCGTTGGGCAGAAACTTTTAAGGTACTTGGGCGATGCGTAGAATATTGCTGGCAGCAAATGTAATCAGTCCAACTAAAGGTACTCATCTACATAACATATGTATATACATATGTACATGCATAAACTTACATATCTATCCATCTATGTTTATATGCTTCCATCTATGCTTTTAAAAAAATATTTTCGAGCTTAACTTGCCCTAGAACATGCTGGCAGAACCAATATGCTTCCTCTTGTTTTTAAATAAGAGCCATTTTTTTTTCCATCCACCAGCAAGCAATACAAGATAAACAAATTATATGTTTTAGAATTAATTTTTTTGTAACTTTCTTACTCACTTATTATTTCATTTTATTGCTTACCATTCGATAACAATTGCATTTCGCTTCCCGATGCAAATTTCAATTATTTTTCCAATGTTTGAAATTGCCCGCACTATTTCACATTTTATATGAACGACTACTATAATGTCTGCAACGGACGACTTGATCAAACCAATTTTAATAGTATGAAATTACTTGTTCCAAGCAAGTTGATATGGAAAATGAGAAAAAATTAACTTTTCTTTGTCATGCTTATTATTGAATTATTAAATGGGCTCACAGGCGTGTACCAGAAGCAAGACAAATTAAAAAAAAAAACAACAACTTTTTCGTGTGACCAATAAGTAAGATATCTCCCAATGAAGGGAGAGTCGCACACAAAAGTAATTCTTTTAGTATCAAATAGAAAAAAACCTTCAGGCGATCACATGCCGAAAAGTGAGTACTTGTTTGACAGTCGTGGAAAAAGTGAACCACTTTGATAATTTCTTTCTCACTGGAAACACACAAGCAAGGATTTTATATTCGGCAATGGCCGTATCACACCACCTTTATCTCAATCAAGATTGAAAAAGAAACACGAAGCAACTAAGTAAACTTCCGTGAGCGGGGTTGACTCTGTCAATTCGTGTACAATATATATGTAAATAAAAAACGCAGCACGCAAAGGTCCCGTTTATTTACATTGCACTGTAGGCTTGTACTTCAGCCACTTTAAGCTATTTTCCGTACAAACCTGCACGTAATGATTACCAATCTTTCTGCCAAATTTGAATTCGATAGCTTTATTTTTCCGGCCAGGAGAAATTTTATAAAAGACGGACGGACGGACAAACCGGCTCCGAATTTGCTGTTAATCAAGAATACGAGTATACGCTCTGTGTAGTTTCTAAAGCTTTCTTCTGGCTGTTGCAACAGTTTCGACGAAAAGAATATTCGCTTAGGTTTTGGTTGGAAATTCTGATCATCCATAGTATGTACATGAAAAGCCATCCGTTCATAAACGTGGAAATTTTTATCCAAACTTGTTCCAAAGGTTATATGAGGTAAATGATTTTGTTTTGAAAACAGACGTACTGCTAGTTTATGTTTTGCTATGGGCAATCCGTTTTCAAATTTAATCTGCCTGCAAGAACTTTCAATGGTTTTGCTGAATTTAAAGGCATATCCCAATTTTTGTAACCTGAACAATGTTTACCACACACATTATGGAAACGGGCAGGCAGACAGACGGACGGACATACTTAGATTGATTACGGTTTCGAAAGCGATGAAAAATGTTAATGGTTGACGAAATCAGTGCTTCTTTAGTGGTTGCCCTAAAAGATTTATAAGCACAGTGCCGATCAGAAAGTGGTGGATAGTGGGTTGTAGAATGTGCACAAACGGCAGTAGGTGTACGCCTTATCGGCGAATGTTATGCCAATCGAGCATTCACTATAGCTGGTCGCAATTTAATTACGGTCTCGCGAACTGGGAATTGAGCCCGTGATACCGATCCTATAAACACGCTTCAATCTACTACCTTTTCTCAAAGGTAGCACACAAAAAAGAAGAACAAAGTCTTCATTCAACATTATGATTATGATTTCCATGCATCCGATAAAATGATTTAGAAAATGATTCTGAATCCATCGGCGTAATAAGAGGGGAGGCCTACCTTAAGTTCTTCTGGGTGTAATGTAGAAAAGACCGGTTGATGTCAATGTAAACGTATTAGTACTTTGTACTTACAGTTATACGTTTAACCTTGTCCATTATTTGCAAAAGGGTGTCCTGATTAGCCACGACTGTCCTTTCTCCCAAGATAATCACTTAGTTCAAGAAAGTTGGGTAACTAGTTCTTCCATCTTAGAATATCTGGTTTTTTCATTCGTATATATGCTCGGCATTCGCTTTTTGGGAGAAGGAGTAATGTCTTTGGAATATAGGGGAAAACGGGTCACAGAAATGTATAGACGCGAAGTTGATGATTATGATGATGATGATGACAATCAGCCGACAAGTCCGTTGACCACCAGATCGTTTCCGTCACAGGCAGATGTATGTCTGCCAACGTGTAAATGAAAGCAACTGTAAAGTAAAAAAGCTATAACTCCTTATTTGGATAAGTTGTATGTAAGAAAATTATGTTAGCCTGGGACCGTATTGTTTACGCCCCTTACCGTTATTGTAGAAGAAACTTAAAGCCCGTGACTGATTTTTTCTAATTTTGTAAAATAAAAGTAAAACCAAACATTTTCCTTTTTTGCGGCATTGAGTATGTCTGCCGCAGCAATTAGTTGCCAGATGGATAGACGGAGTGACAAACATGTCCAAAACGGTTCACATTTGATCCTACTCAAGTAGCATATAGATTTTATAGAGTTTCTTTCTGGACGCTGCAAACGTTTCGAAAAAATAATCAATTTTCAATATTCTACAATATTCAGTGGGCGTGGCCGCTTGCCGCCATTTTTCTATAGGTGCTACAGGACTGCCCATAGAATATAAACCCAAATTTGTATTATTGGGTCTGATGTGGTTTATAAGTAACATTTGATTTTTGAAAACGGTTGCGGCTTCAGGTTCTGTAGTAGTGTGAGCATAACCTTCAACCAATTTGGCTAAATTTCAATACCGATCGGTCTGCAAGAATTTCCAAGGTTTCTGCCAAATTTGAAGCAAATAGTTTGCTTTCCGTGGCCAGGAGAATTTTCACCACAGACAGGCAGACAGAAAGACCGACAAACAGATAGACGGACAGATGGATAGATGGACATGATTAAATCAATTTAGAATTTGATGGTAATCAGGGCTATATATACTTAATGGGCCTCTGCAGCCTCCTTCTGGGTGTTGCAAACGTTGTGACAAAATTAATATATCCCTCACTATTCGTGCATGGTATGGGTATCGTAATGAAAATCGCATTATTATCTTCAAAGTTACAAATATCTGTTCAAAGTCACTATACCCAGCACAACTAGTAATGCTAAGTAATCAAGTAATCAATAATTACTTTTTAATATTTAAAATAATAAAAATTCGACCCCGAGACGTCGGCAAAGCCACTACTATTCTATGCATACAATTCGTAATTTGACACATTTAGTGAATGCACATAAATTTTTCATATTAGTTATAATGCAGGATTTTCGCCCCTTATTTCTTATCAGATTTCATTTCATTTCACAACGACCTGTTATCCGTTTATTATGACATTTTACGAATATATCTGTCATTGCTTGTATACATACATACATAAATATTTCAATTACAAATATAAGACTTTATGGTGTAATATTTTCTGGTTTCATTCATTAAATTACAATCGAATGCGGACGATTGCTACATACATACACTCACTATACGCTATACTATGCTATGCTATGCTACGATACATTTATTTCGTATTTGTAATTATCACCTTGTTCATTGGCTTGTAATAAGCCATTGTAAGGATTCTTAGCAATTCAATGTATCCTTTCAACTTTTTAATACCTATCTACTACTACTACTACTACTACTACTACAACTACTACTGCTTACTATACGTTCATCATCTACAACACGAATGTCATTTATTTTGTTATTTTTTTTTTTGTATCCATTCTCCCCATATTTGTCCTGAGTATCAATACAAATGCAACGAATAGAACGATCAATTTCAGTATGTTTGTAATCCACACTCAAGGACAGTCGATTAGTTTTCCATTCTTCAAGCGTTTGTTTTGCAAAAGATTGTGGGAGGATTAAGTACATCTTAATGTAATAGTCGGCGGTCGCACATATTGAATGGAGGAGTAAATAAATCCCTTCAAAGGGAACGATTGAATGAATTGAATTAAACTTAATCTCTTCTGTTGTATTGATTAGAACTAATGGTAACAAACAACCAAGACAGATACATTTGTGTCCATTCCACCACTCAACTAACTATCCGGACTGCAATTAATATAAAACTTTGTAAAATCTTGAAGAAAGCTGTAACGGTTATTATTGTACTTATTTCTGTGGTTGGCTTTAAACCGAAATTTTTTTTTTTTGGGACTCCAGACACCACCTGTTAGAAGATTTACATTTATTTTAATCTATTTATTTTACTTATTTATTATTGCTATAATAACGTGCAACGGCAACGTGTCGAAGGACGAATAAAACCCGCCAGCGTACATCGGAACTCTTGGGATGCAAATATAAATAGGAAGGCCATTAGCAAATACCTTGGAGAACTCCGGACAATATTTGGAAATAACCCGAGAAAAGTTAAAGAAGACTCACCAATAAGTTTTAGTTTATAAATGAAAAGACAACAGATGACTCTGGCGAACTCTGTTATTTTGACGTACGAAATTAAAGGGGAACATTCGCATGAATGTGGAAGGACACTCCGGAGAATATCTGGAAATATCACGAGAAAAGTTAAAGAAGGCTTTTTAAGTTCGATCTGTAAGAGAGGACTTAAATCATGCGACTCCACCAATAAGTTTTAGTTTATAAATGAAAAGCCAACAGATGACTCTGACGAACTCTGTTATTTTGAGATATGAAATTACATGGGAACATTCGCTTGAGATGAAACTACCTTTTTAATGTCTTTCCGTACAGTCAGTCGTTCCTATGAAAAATACCCGTTTATATCGCGTAATCACTTTGACATTTCATAGAATAAACGTAAATGACGATTGTCTGAGGAGATTTTCTATATATTGTTGTGGTTATTATTATATTTATACCCACCATATACTGATGGACGAGGGGTATATTCATACGCCCAGAAGGCAGCTTCAGAGACGCTACAAAGTATATATATTCTTGATCAGCACCAAATTCTGCATTGATTAAGCCATACCTGTCCGTCTACGTGTTGTGTGTTGCTCACACTCTCCTGGTCGCAGAAATGAAGATATCGACTTCAAATTCGATAGGAACATTAGAAGTTTTTGTACGCAGGTTGGTATTGAAAACCGATCAAGTTGGTCACAGCACAAGCCCGTGGTGCAACGTAAACTGAACGTTACGCCGTTTTTCTAAACAAAAATTTGTGCATTTTTGCTCATTACTCGACTATTTGTGTGCAAAAAAGGAAAAGATCGGCCATGCCCACACAAAGTTGTAAGCGATTAAATAATTATTTTTTCACTTTTTTGAGATTTTATGCTCGTCAATCACATGGTGAATCCAACACAATTTTTAAAACTATTTTGTGCATCCCTCAAGCGAAGACATGTTGTCTACTTGAAAATGCATTAATTCTAATAAAAGATTTGATGGACGCCACGACCTGGTGGGTTAATTTTTTCTTAAAAATACCGTCGGTCTGATTGTCAAATAAAGCTGAATGCAGGGCTGCAATTAGCGACTGCTCTGTACCTAGCGACTGTGCTGCACTTAGTTGAATGCAGCGCTGCACTTAGCGACCGTGCTCCTTGGTATACTGACATGTTTTGGCGCAAGGAGAAACGCTGTTCAAAGTGGTACGGATCAGACTACTTTTTCGACCGCTTCCCATATAATGAATTACAGCGTATCATGATATCATCAGTCATATGTAACTGTCAACTGTAAGGTTGTTGCACCCAGTGATTGCGCTGCACCTGGCGACTGCGCCGGACCTAATAAACTCTTGTACACCATGTATTGCAGGGTATAACGAAGAGATTTTAAACAATCAATAGCGAAATTTATTATGAAGGAGCACTTACATCTAACTTTTAATTTCCAAAGTTGTATTAGTTACACTACCTAACACTGAATTAATTAGTTATTTTGGCCTTTCTATTGATTAGCGGTCGTAAAATTAGTGCTTTTGGTTTATCCAGGTTTAAATAAAATCCTGCAATAACAATTTTGCACTAACACAAGCTTATAACGACTGATTCGGAATCACTTTGTGAATCGTTTCTGTATCACTTTCAAAGTCGATACACGCTTGTCTGTCCGATTGACTGTCTTATTTTCTTACTTATGTTACAAGAACGAAGACTTTTGCAAAATGGCTCTGTAGAGGGATGTAGAGATTTCATGGTGGTCCGCGGCCCACTGTAGTCTTTGTCACATGTTCTTTTCTTTGTATTTATTGTAATTTATTATTATGATTGTCATTATTGTTATTATTGTTTTTACTACTATTTAAATTCAATTAAATTAAAATCAATTAACTGCTAGTTTACTATTCTGCCAATACATTTATATAAACACCTACAAATATAACTCAACATATAAGCTTGCTGTCAGACCAAAACATATTGAAGCCGTAAAAATGAAAAAAATGTACGTCTGTGTTAAGATATTATTTTTCTATATTTTCAATTTTGTTCTTATAACAGAAATATTAAAAATAAATATATGGGTATTAACGAATAGAGAAATACAATACCCCCACAGTGCTGCACTATGCAAATATCTGTCTACTACAAATGCATACACTTTTCACATATTCACATATTCACATACATATGCATGCATATGCATATGCATGACAATGAACAGACACATTTAAAAGTCATTGCAAAAGGTATTTTATGAACTTGAAAGGTTTATATATCGTATTTAAATTTTTCCTTATTAAAAATGAGCGAATTGGCTATTTTCGAATGATTGCTTATTGAACGATTAACAAACGTAAAACGTCAAATGAAAGTCTTTTTCCTAAGGCGGGCTTCAATACACGCTACTTTAAGTAATAAAAACCGCGATTTCTTTTTTGCAGTTTTCTTTGATCGAATTTTCAAATGACTTAACTCATCACTAATATTAATGCAAAGTTTCGCTTCAGCTATTTAAAAAGTTGTAAATGGCTTGATGTTCCCGAATTTCGGTAAAAGGCTTTCTAATACCCTATGTATGCGTAGACGAACAGAAGAAGAATTCAATTCATATATTCATACATGTGACATATATATATACATATGTGTATATTTTCCGAATTTCGGTAAAAGGCTTTCTGACACTCTATGTATGCATAGACGAACAGAAGAAGAGTTCAATTCATATATACATACATATGACATATTAATATATATATATCTAAATATCTATTGTTAGTGCATATGTATGAGCAATGAATGCAAAGAATAAAATATTGTACATATATCTTTTTGCACCCTACACTATTTGTGATGCAAGGATATGTTAAGTTAGTGTAGATGTATGCAACACCCAGAACGAGTTGAAACGGAACCAACTTCTATTGCACGAACCGACTTATAATCACTTTCTCAGTTGATTTAAGCTTGAATGTCCGTCTGCCTTGACTATCTTGTTTACTTGCGTTCAGCCTATAGGTCTGAATTGTTGAGACATTTCGACGTGCTTTGAACGCTACTAAAAATGGGCCAGATCGGTCAACTTTTTCGACGACTCCTTATTTTGAAAAGTCGTTATATGAAAAAAAATTACAATTTTTAAAATTTTTCAATAAAACTCGCTGAAGAATAGTGAAGAATAGTTCGATATTCTAAATTAGCACGAAAAGTTTGGTTTAGCCTGCTCAATTTTTTGAAACCCCTTCCATATAACCGCTCCGACGAAAATTGAATTTTTCTATGGTAAAAAGGTATAGTTCCCAATATGTAATGGTGAAAATTGTTCATTGTAGTAAGTTGACAAAGAGATCAATCTTATCGAATTTGGACCACGTAGGTCTATTTTTTAGATTCAACCGCATATAAAGATTCTTAGGTAATGCTCTCTCAAACTCTTCTGTGCGAAAAAGGCCTAATTGTTGCATATCTTATGATGAAAAATTGTTCATAGCAGCAATTTCACATAAAAATTAATGGACCCAATTTGAGTCACATGGACCCCACTTCATATAAGATCTCTCATGAATAGTAAACCTTTCAGAAAAAGATGTAATTTTTAATATTTCATAATGAAAACTGATCCATAGTCGCAATCTAGCAAAAAAAATATCAGTAAGGAATCGGGTCTATTTTATAAACCCCACTCCACATAAGATTTCTAATGAATAGTAAGCCACTCAGAAAAAGGTTAATTTTTAAGATTTTATGATGAATATTCGTCCATAAGAACAATTTAACAAAAAATATAACGGTAAGGAATTTGGGTCACATATCTATTCTATTTTTTAAACCCCAACATGTATAAAGGTTATCATGCCAAGCAAGCAAGCCTTTATATGAAGAGGAACCAGTCTAGTTTTCTATAATAGAAACTGAAAAATAATAAAATTTTTAGGAAGTAAATTAAATTTGGTAAATTTGGATCACGCCATGTATTGTTTTGGGCATCTTCTAATATATAGACTTTCATGGAAAGTATGCCTTTGCATGAAAACAATTGTTGGGCATTATTACCGAAGCGAGTGAACAACTATACTGAGCGAACAAGTAGATATCTAATGGTTCCCCTTGTCCGTCTATAATGTCCTGACTTGTTTTTGAAGCTATTAAACTCTACTCTATAGGGTATATGTTCAGCTTCTTTGATTTTCATATTTTTATTTCTTATTACTATCTTTCAAACTCGCCTTAATCTTCTTGATCTGTAGAATTAACCCAAGAGTAAACATGGCACGTCTTGACCGACTTGAGATGGGCAGGAAGGGTGACGGAACTGGAATTCGAGTGCCAATATAAATGGCACAACGTAAAAGCCAGCTTTTGCTGACTTATCTACAGGCCATCATATTTATTGTATTTTGAAGAAAACCTTACTCTTGATGTACTCAGGTATGCCGACAACTTTTATTTAACTTTTATTGTTATGTGTTCCAAAAAGTGTTCTCTGCTCGCTTTTTCCTTTAAATACTTCAGTGCAAATTTACACCGTAGTCTATTAGTGGAAGATATTAATTAGTTCATTAGAGAACGTTGCATCTGCCCTTATTTCCTCTTCCTTTAGCCGAAATATCAAAGCTAAGCCGAAGGTTAAAGAACAAACTTTCTTATGTAACCTATTCATCAAAGTTAAGCGACTAGATAAGCATTTGATACACAGCACATTTATAGACAGCAAAAAAAAAGAGACCACCTTTTAAGAACTACTTCGTAGATGTTTTATTCGGCTTTTTCTTAATAATACTCACGCAAATGGATAAAGGAAATAATTTTTTAAAAGAAGGTCTACTAAACAATCTTGACATTCAGTAGCCATTCCAAAAGTACATATATGTGTTCTTGGTCATCAAACTTTCAGACGATTTGTTCATAGATTTCGGCCCAGCCGTCGATTGCGAAACTGAGATAAGAACTGAAACTTGCGCAAAGGTTTGTCTATAGTTATGCTTACTACGGGTGAAAGTTCAACTTACTTTCAGTAGCACGCATGAACCCACTAGGCTGCGGCCACTACCTCCCTACTTGCTTATCTATCCCCAGTTCTTCACGACTGTCCCCATATTGCATGAATAGGGAACAACAATTCCCTGAATAAAAAAACGTATTTTTAATGCATTTTTAATCAGTTTGACATTTCAGAGAGATCATTTACCTATGTCCGTCCGGCTGTCAAACGTTCCAACGGAATAAAGGGCAGCAATACTTTCTTTACTCAAAACTCGCTACAATCTTCTCGCTTGCTTCAATTTCAACTTCCTTCCACACTCGTATATATAGCATCCTTCTTAGCATAACATCAACAACATAACAGTATACTAATAACGTAACGTTCAATTACTCCTACATTAAATATAATGAATTAATTCTAAACTGTGTTCAAAACAAATTATAGCAATTCGTAGGTATACACAACCTGTGCTTGTTCCCAGGGTTTATGTACACCTATGCGCATATACAAGTGTTTACAAGTATTCGTATGCTTCTAGGTACATACTGTTCGCAGTTCACATTTTCAACGTAGTCCTGGTAAATTTAATTAAAATGCTATAAAATGAGGGAAGCACTATAACGAAAACTTCGTTATTCATGTTTCGGCAAATTGCAGAGAATTTTCTATTAAGACAGCATGTGTTTCAATAAAAGATTTTAATTTGTATCTCCACAGCATATAATAAAACAAATACGAACATAAATGAACTTTGCTCGCTTCAAATTTTTTCTGCTAACAATAAAACTGACCTCTTCAAACTGCGATAGTTCAATGCAGATATCACTTGAAGCGAAAGTAAACTAATTTTTGTATCGCGAGCTACGAGTCGTAATGAAAGAACGACTTCTTCTAGTGAATTGAAAACTCGGATCAATCAATCCAAGTCTAAAAGCTAGTCCTCATTGCTTTAACAAAACAAAAAGAAAAACAAACGGAATTTCTCTTAGCATATCAATGTGCATATAAAATAATAAGAAGAAGCTGGATTTTTCCATTTTCTTAAGCCGGTGACATTCTAATTGACACTTGCATTAAAGCTCGGTTGAATGTTTTTAATATTAAATGAGATTCGTTGCCATTTAAAGCCTTTTATTGCTTGGAAAGAGATAGTTGGCTAACTGGATTGGTATGGAAGATTCAAAAGCCAATGTGGCCTGTCGTTGCGTAAAGCAATACTAAAGGTTGCCACTTATAGCAGCACGCCCACTCGCAGCTAAGTCACAGAGAAATTCCCTTACATTGGGTTGCTTGAGAGGTGCCGGTGCAAGAGCAGATTGTAGGTCGCCTAAGCAGGAACAAGACAATGAATCCTATTTGCTGCTCACTGCCTTTGGAGGAGTACCGTGATGGCTCTCTTTAACCCAAAGAGATCCGATCTCTAAATAGGAAGGTGCTGGATAGACCTCGAACGTATCCCAGGGCGGCTTTAATAGTCCTTTCATTACAACTAAACTAATATTTCACTGGCCGGAATCGGTTTTGCCGTGCCAGTCGACGGCGTGAAATTGAGTCACAGACAAATGTCCACCTTAAGCATTAGACGAGATCTGCCTTTATTGCTTCAATCGAACCTAAGCGTTATATTTGGCGAATAGCCTCAAGTCAGCTGCAGAACGCTTTGAATTGCAGATGGATTCGGAAAATGATCCTAAATCGATTGACATAATAAAAGGTGAATCTATCTCAAGTCTATATCCTGATGTTGCATACCTCCGTGCTGTTGGTGTAGTGCGCAGTAAAGATTTTGATTTATTTTGGAAATATTTTATATGAACAATGAAACTTGCGCAGAAAATCGAAAACTTCTCCCCGAAAGAATTTTAAAAAAACAAAAGCGAGACTTGGTCATCGTTCACAACGCGAAATAGTTTCTTTAGGATGTAGCTCCTGTTACAGTCATCGTTTCCATTGTGTTAAACCAAACTTTCCAATTGTTTTTTCAAAAAAACTCCCATTCCTATTAGATATGACCACAACGCGACCGTTTTGAGACTTTGATGACATCTTCTTCACATGCTAATGATGACTGAGACAAAGAGAGCAATTAAGGCAGCCCGATAATGGCACGAAGATTTAAAAATTTAACTTATCTTAACGCCTTAACATCAATGACTTTGCATAGCTTTTTATAACATACACCTTGTGGTGCAAGAGTATGTTAAGTTCGTCTGCGTGCATGCAACACTCAGAAGGACTTGAGATAGACTCGCCTGTTATTATGCTACTCAATTCAGAAAATATTTCGTCCATCTGTCCGTCCATCTGTCCGTCTCTTTTTTTTACAAGCCGTATTTTTTAAGATATTTTGATGAAATCTGGTAAATTGCTGTGTTTGGGCCCAAGGACGAACGCGATCGGAAATGTTTTGGATCGGGCCACTTTTTCGACCACTTCCCATATACCGCCTTATATTGAAAAGTCGTTAGAAGAATACTCTATCAAGCAAATTGATGTAGGGCATTTAATGGTGGGTCCTGGCCCACTATAGTGCTTTTACTTATAAAAAATTCTTCCATTGACGTCAGGAAAAGCAACTATAACTTTATATGATGACAATGTAACAGTTACATTCAATATACAAATGCAGCACGTATACGAATGTTCCATGAGCGATGTTATTCAATACTTGACAAGGGTTAAAAATAGAAAACAAAATCGTTCGGAAGAGAGTTTCTTTTTAATATCAAACAATGACAAAACAGAAATCTGCGAAACTTAATGCTAATACTTAGGCGTAAATATATATGATATGCACACGATGTTTATAGAAATTGTGTGGAATGTTAATTAGAACTCTCTTTTTTTTATATTTCACAATAAGAAAGCCATTTACAACAAACAAGAAGTACAAAAAAAAAAAAAAAATAAAGAAATTGTTCTCGTAAACGCTCGCCTAAACCTTATTGAAGTTGGCATCGATCAGATCACCGTCATCATCATCATCATCATTATCATTATCATGATTGTCGGTCACGTTTAAATGAAAACAATTTGTCAAAGTCAGATATTTGTACAAAATGTTGTATTGTATGCTTAAAGAAAGATACGTATACAACTTAAATCTGCGGTCATTACAACATTTATCACCCTTACACTGCTGTCTCTGTGCACTTTTTTTTTATATATATATATATATTCAGTACTCTCGGGTTCACTTTATTTGGGTTGGGTACACATACACACACGGTGACTCTCAAAGGTAACACCATCCATCGAACCAAACAACCAACCACCAGATATTGTTCACACTTTTCTTTCTTGCACATATTTACATTCATATATACATTTATATATATATATATA